>JAQIWR010002094.1:0-11921 GCA_034695945.1 Glomeris hexasticha
AACTGGTGGGACGTGGTATGTATTTGAAAAGACACTTGGAGATAACAACTAAACGTACATCATATTAACCCCATTATTTCAATACTGATAATTTTAGCTCAACCTGCCTCATCAAATCCCAGATTCCCATTACAATACTCCTGGCAAACGATTATCTGCTGAGAAAGGTACTACAAGCGTCACTGTTGCTAACAATGACAATCTTTGTATTGAGTTCCCAGTCAAGGAAGTTGGAACAGTGCTGAAGTAAGACCTTGTGATGCCCAATGAAAGCATCAAGAGTAAATATTCACTTCCAGCCTTTGTAAACCTGCAGGTGGATATTTCAAACCGAGGAGAGCGACATTGGTTTTGGAATCAGCTTGAAAACATCAATTGGCATAGAAGACATTATCCCAGTGGAAAGAGTTGATACACATTTGTTCGCTGAAGAAGGATGTATTGTCTGCGACAAAGTTGGGACATGTCAGTTAAAGTCTATAATAAATAACAACGAAATAGTGAATATATGCTAGCTACCTGCTTCATAGTTCAACTTCATTTTAGATGAGGTCTGCTTTGACAACAAGTTCAGCTATCTACGCAGTAAAAAACTCACATATAAACTGGAAACTCTTACCCCTGATGAGCACCAGAAAACCATCACAGAAGACGAATAATGCTGTAGAAATACATTTTCTTATTTCATCAACAAGGGAATTTATAACAATTATTGTCAAAGAGATCCTTCAAACCAATATCATGATTATCACGATCAAACTAAGAACTTTTTATTATACAGCTTTAAGAGTATAGCTAACATCTAAGTATAGTGCTTGCATTATTTTATATTAGTGATCATCTTCAAGTGGTTTGTGTACAGTTCGAAGAAAAGTTTTGACAGAAGGGAACATCATGTCTTTGTAAACTTCCTAAACAATAATTTCATAAAATTTGAAATCTGCAGGATTATAATTTCATATGTTTGCATAAAAACACACTAAGCATTGATAACCAATTTGAAATGTTGAGGTTGCTTGCAAGTATATATTTCACGGAAATAAAATATATATTTAACCATAGCACCTTGAGGATGTGATGCGATATGTTCATTAGACAGAGCATGTGTCATAAAGTACACAAATTTGGTTTATTACTATGGAATTTCAGCTTATATTTTTAGCAGTTGTCAAGCTAGTGATAACAATATACCGTCCGAGACATAAATATGGAAACTTTTGTGTCTGTGTGGAAATGCCGAAATTTATTGACGAATTGCGGTCAACCATCAAAATTTACCGTAAAAGCATATAGTGTATTGAGAGGTGCATGCATTGTTTCAGCGATAGATCGGCAACAGAACCAAAATAATACATCAAAAAATAACAAATCTATGAATAATTTTGTGACGACAACCTTGGCAAAAAGAGTCGTGTTGCGCCCTTGGGGCGAACTCGCACAGGCGTATTTTCAATCGCATTAAAATAAACTTTACACGAAAAGATTCAGCACCTTCGTTTCTAGCTTTTAATTTCGCTCGTTTTCTCATAGGATTTCCTGACGGAGAGTAATTAATTATTAACCGACAAAATGAAGGCCAATTTTTGGCGTTCCGGAACGTCCACTCGTGCAAATTTCACAGCCAAATTTTGCATTCAACAATTAATTACTCGCCATCGGGAAATCCTATGAGAAAACGGGCGAAATTAAAAGCTAGATACGAAGGTGCTGAATCTCTTGGTGCAAATTTTATTTTAATGCGATTGAAAATACGCCTGTGCGAGTTCGCCCCAAGGGCGCAACACGACTCTTTTTGCCAACTTTCGCGATTTAATTGCCGCAGATTCCACTAACGCATCGTCAAAAGCTAAACATATTTTGAAATAGCGGGATTGGAGCTTTCCGTAAGTATTTATTTATTTACGAATTGTCGTGCTTTGGTCTTGAGGCGAGCATTTTAGTTTGACCACAACCATCGAATTTTTCATGATGTTCCACCTTAAGGAAGCACTGCACGTTTACAGAATTTTTAAAGCCCCTCTGCTTATAAGAAAAGTGCTCTGTTTTCTTCTGTTAAATTTTAGACTAAATTTACTAGATAGAATCATTAAATTCATAACCCAAAATTGACACTTGAGAAATGCATGAATATGCATAAGTTTTATGCAGCTTACTTTTCAAAGTTGGATTAAAGCTGGATCCGAAATCTCTGTTGATAATGCAAACGTCTATAGACGTTGGATCGCGCAGGCTTCTCTTTCAATAATGTGTTGTAACTGTTTACATAATACAACGAACAACCATTTTCCCGCCAAGTACGTGCCACTCTTTAATTTTGGCAACAGGCAAATACACATTCTAGAGACAATACGTCTCTAGAGACATATATGTTTTATAACGTTGGTGCTCCAACCGTTCCAAAACGTTTATTCAGCATTGCAAACCAGACAGCAACACAACGTTGTTACTCCAACCACTCCAAAACGTTCATTCAGCATTGCATACCAGATATAAACACAACGTTGGTCCTCCAACCATTTCGAAACGTTTATTCAGCATTGCAAACCAGATATAAACACAACGTTGGTGTTGCAACCATTCCATAACGTTTATTTAGCATTGCAAGCCAGACATAACACAACGTAGGTGCTTCAACCATTCCAAAACGCTTATTCAACATTGCAAACCAGACATAAACACAACGTTGGTGCTCCAGCCATTCCAAAACGTTTATTCAGCGTTGAAAACCAGCCGTACGCGCAACGTTGGTGCTTCCCTTACAGAAATATACTGCAGTTTTTTCAACTGCAGTTTTCAAATCCACAATTTTATTTAACAGACTGCAGTTAAGCAAACTGCACTTATTTTCAATTTTTGAACTGCAGTTTTTTTAGTGCAGTTGTATTAACTGCCGTTTTTAGCTGCAATTGCACTGCAGTTTCTACAACTGCAGTTCCAACAACTGCAGTTCCAACAACTGCAGTTCCAACAACTGCTGTTCCATCAACTGCTGTTCCAACAACTGTTGTTCCATCAACTGCAGTACCAAGTATTGCAGTTTTAACAATTGCAGTACTTGGTACTGCGGTTGATGAAAAAGCGGTTGTTGGAACTTCAGTTGATGGAACTGCAGTTGTTAAAACAACAGATCAAAGTAATAATAGGTTTATGTCAGTGTGTTATTAATCACAGTTCCTAATTTAACCGAATTTTCTAATTTAGTTAGTTGATTGATAACTTGTGTTCACAATTTATGAGAAGCTGCTAGGTCTGCTTCTCATCTGTATCCATCCAGTAGCTCATATGTTAGCCTGCGCATTACCTGCCTATTGTAATTCTCATTAAAAATTCATACATTGTTTTTCTGAAATATCTCTATTTATAATTAAAAAATCAAATTTTAGTGTATGCGGAATAACCAATTGCAATATAACCAAAGCATATAACCAGGCAATACCTTTCGTATTAGACATTTCAAATGAAACTCATTTTGGTCTTTTCTTTATTTGGATGAATTAAATGATACACAAGTAAAAGTTTGGCACAATTTCTATAATATACGCCAAGAAGGATGCACCATGTACGACGGGCAGTCAAAAAGTTAGTTGCATTAATGAGCAATACCGATATTTTCTAATTTTTGTTGCCAAATACATGTGTTTAGCAATTTAACCATGAAATTATGATATTTTTATAACCATTTACAAAATAGCATGCCTTTTTTTAAAAAAAAAATTATGGTTGCAGCTAACATTTTGACTGCCCCTTGTATAAGAGTCAGCTGGAAAATTCAGTGGCCTTCATGCGTCCCATCACACTGTATCAGGAGAAGGTGGATTCTGTCCACGGATTCCGTCCATGAAATAGGAATGGAACCTTGTAATGAAGTGCTGCAATAAAAAATGAAATTTTATTACTTCAAATTTAATTTTGAAAATATTGGCTTGCATACGTTTCACACATCAATAAATTTCATGAGTTTTACAATGCATTCATCTAGCCATTTCTACTTTTATTTGCATTTTCAACTGCAATTTCTCTTAAAATTATCAAACCTTAAAAAGCATTAATTATTTTAATTGGCATTCATTCATCCCTTACTGCTAATACAGTGCGTAGGTTAAACTGAAAGTTTAACTTGCTGTTTATTTTAAAATACAAAACTGTAGTAATATCAAACTTTACATAAAATATTTAAAATGGATATTAATTGGTAGTGATTAAAATTATAACTTTGTACGTAAAAGTGTTTTTGGCCACAGGAAATATATCGTCCATAAGTGTGTCTTAAGTTAGTTTCATTCCTGAAATTCCTGCAGCATTGTTTGCCGTCCAATAGACCAGTACAAGAGGATGTTTGTTCTTAACAAACTAACACTTTATTGTACATTTTTTAAGTCACCGACATGTCATGTAACAAATGTTTAACAGTTTATATATATTGCATGAAATCTTTAATAATGAATCTCAATACACTGGCAGCAACCATGACAAGATCATTTTTGGACGTTATTTTTGCTAGGGCCAATAAACACTTAAAAATAATGTCATATTTAAATGAAATAATTTACTATGCATGTTATTTTCCTGTGTAACAGCTTGGTATTTTAAAATAAAGAACGGCTAATACTAGACACATTTAAAAATTAGGACTTGTCGATTGTATAAATAAATAAATAAATAAGAGAAGCAAATATACATACAGCATGTATATTGATTGTTCCATGCATATACACTGCAAAGCAATATGCTACATAATCATAATAATTTTTGAAGCACTTATGGTATCATAATATATACATTTTCACCGGCTGGGTCAGCCTGTTCCATACAAGAAACAGTAGTTAACTGCAAAAAATAATCTGTATACAGTAATATAGGATTTACACTGGGTGTGGAACAAGTATACAGGGTGGATAAAAAGTCCTATTTGGTCATTTTTAGCGTACAAACGGGACGCTAAGTTTTTATCCTTGAAGCGCACCGACGATCCCACGTCCATCGACGATCGCTCCCAAAAACCGAAAATAACCGAAAAAACCTAACCTGACCTAAATAAATCTAACCTAACCTAACCATACCTAACCTAACCTAAACTAAACTAATCTAACCCACAATAACCTAACTAACCACACTGCACACGCAAACGCATAACTGGTTTGGCGATCAGCGATGGACGTGGGATCATCGATGCGCTCTGAGAAACGAATTTTTGCCGGCGGCATAACCTGTCGGTTGAGTTGTCGGCAGGGTGAAGCGTCGTATGGCAGGATAGCTACCGGCGAAAACGTACGCTGGTGAAGTGGCGCCATCTGGAAGTCGCAAAGGGAAACGGCGCCTGTTAAAAGTCCTGCTCCGAATAAATGAATATGTATAAGTTTCACTCACATTTTTGAACTTTAAATAAGAAATGTTGATCTCAAAATCACTTACATGCTTCCATAGTCGTTTGCATGCGATTTTTCACTGCAAGAGCCCCCGTTTGCTGTTGCAGTAGTATTTTTTGTGGAGCTGCAGTCATGCACAGCTACAATTATGATTTTCGAATGTTCGCGAATATCGTTCGAATATCGTTCAGATATCGTTATATCGATATCGGAACTCTACAGTTTTGCAAAGAGGACATGTTTTTAAATAACGGCTTTGAAATTGGCGCCCATCAATTGGAAAAACTTAGTTTAATTTTTTGTAAGCAGTATTCAAAACGCAGTGTCTGCAAATAACACATAAAAATTGCAAGTAGTCTAAAATGTATGGATTTGAAATATCATAAACTTGGAATTTTTTATTTACACATGTGGTTGCAGTTAATTGTGATTAAAATTGTGTAACATGCATTTAATAACATGGAAACATCAATGCTCTGCAACATGTTATTTTAGAAGTCAACTGCAGTTAAATGTATTTTTTTCTGAACTTCAACAGATTAGTCTTCAATTCCAGTACATTCACATAAACTGCAGTCAAAAATATAGTTTAATATTGGCTATATATATATATGAAACATCAGTCCGAAACTGCAGTATTTTCATGTGAACTGCAGTATAAAATGATGTTTATTGAAACATTATTCCTGCACTGCAGTATTTTGAAATAAACTGCAGTTAAAAATAATGTTTTTCGCAACATCAGTCTCGAACTGCAGTATTTTCAAATAAACTGCAGTCAAGAGTGAAGTTTTTTTGAAACCACAGTCTTGAAATGCAGTATTTTCACCAAACCTGCAGTCAAGAGTAAAGTTACTTGAAACGTCATTCCTGAACTGCAGTATTTTCAAGAAAACTGCACTTCAAAACTGCTGTGGGTAAATGATAACTGTATTTCCCGTTTGAAACTGGAGTTTCAAACAGCAGTATTTCATTAATAACTGCAGTATTTAGGACAAACTTCAGTTTTTTGATGAAAAACTGCAGTTATTTTAGGAAAAACTGAGGTATTTTTTCGTAAGGGTAAATACTATTTTAAAAACGAGGCCATGTTGTGGTGTCAATTCAGTGACAGTAAAAAGTAGGCAACCATGACAACTAGATGCTGAAATAACTTCTTCCTAAACGCCAAAGAAAAAGGTAGGAAAGACTAGAAATTAATTGGAAAAGTAAGCAATTAAATGATAATAGCAAACATTTTCAAGTGTCCATTACTGTCACTTGTTGATAGAGGATATATGTGTTAATTTGAAGATGGATTTTTTAATTGAAAAGATAGCAGTAAATTGCAGCCATGCAACAGTCAACAATTGCCACAATTAATACACTAATACAGTATTTCACTAATACAGTAAATTCTAAAATAAATAATGATATTTATTTTAATTGCGTTTTGACAATTTCCATTCGCAAAATATGATTTCCATATATATATATATAGGCCTACGTACATAACACAAACTGGTGTCATTTTAGTAACAACGAATAATTTAAAGTATAGCATGTAATTATCCAAAAATATATCATTTAGTGAAGGAAATTAAATGAGAGAATAGTCAAATATTTTAGCCCACTATCTTACATTTCACCATGTGCGTATAGTATTTTATAAACTGTATGAACATTTAGTATTTCAACCTTTTATTTATCCAACAAAAATATAGTGCACACAACAGTGCAAAGTATATTAGGGAATTATGTTCCTGGTAAATTATCAAATATACCTCTGCAGCATGTAATGTAACATAGGGTGAACAAAAAGTTTGGGTCTGTGTATATAAATTTTGTTGCAAACCGTACAAGATATGCAAATGTTTTTACGAATGTGTAGGTTTTGCCAGCAATTGGAGCAAATGAATTCACATAAATAACACTCTGTTCTCAAATGGTAACATGGTAACATGGTGACAATCCAACTCTGTTTGTTTGATTTTAGTATCAGAAACCTAATCTCCTATTAGGGGAACTGGCCCCTCGAGATAAGAGGGGGAGGGGTGGTTTTTTGCTCCGCCCATTCTTGTGTGTATATAGGAAGAGTTAGCAAGGATATAACAGGAGTAACCATGGAAATTAAGAGACACGGGTAATTATTATATTACATACTATCACAATGTGTATTGCTTGGAATTGGGATATTATAGGTATACAGCTTTACAACTTTACAAATCATATTGAAGGTCGTCGTTCAACTGTTTAAAAGTTAGGACCCATTTCGCCCTCAAAATGTGGTCATAATTGATGGCTGCATTGGACATGCAGAGCGCCAACTAGGTTTATAAAGTGCCAGACTTTTTGTTCACCCTGTAAAATGATAATGGATGACGGATTTTATTATGGCAATAACTCCATTTGCCAATAATAATATTTACGTATTTTAAAAATTATAATAACTTTTTATACATTTTCAACATAAAGATAAAGCAGCAAAATTCGGCAAATTTTTGTTAAAAGTGAAAAAGCACTAACACTTGTCATAATTAAATTCCTAATTTTAAAACGTACGGGAAGCATTTGGGTAGTGTTTTGGGAAGAATAAAAAATCAACTCAGCTGTGTCTGAAGGACTTTGACAGGAAAAAGCTGCTAGCATCTAAAAGTGAAATAAGTAGGTCATTACTACCTTACTACTAAATACAAGTGAATAGGTTTCTGCATGATCTAGGCTATGCTATATATGACCTCATTTGAGTTAAAACTTGACACTGAAATATGCGAAAAAGTGAGTACATTTTTATTATTTTTAAATCGTTTTGTACGAAGTTAAAATACATTTAACCGAATAAAGTAAAGCAAGCGGTTCAGTTAATAGGCATGTGAAATTGTCAATTCTAATTTCCGGTCTGTATGGAGGCAGTTTAATGACAGTTTATACATACAAGCCCGTTTAAAAACTTGTTTATTTTAATTAAGAAAGCTAAATTAAATCAAACATCAATTAACAATTGCAACCATGTATGATATAAACTCAGATCAATTATAAAATAAAAACTTCAACGGTTAAAACAAGTTAACATATTTATGAAATTGCTTTCTAACAATCTGCAGTGGAATCATGTATTTCATAATCCACGAATATAGACTAAAAAAAGAAGAAAAAAACATTTGCAAACAATGAAGTCATCAGAAAAACAGGAACATGCATCTCCGACAGAAATTTTGCTCGGTAATTTAGAGGTTTATTATTTGTGATTGTTTGAATCAATTATTACCGAAATTATTAAATTAAATAAATTATATTGATGTTTGTTAATTTTAAAGTTTTATATTATAGTGTGAGCATTTAGAGAGTTGAATCTTGGTTGAATCTTGGTTGAATGTCACCGGAAACCTCGACTATTCCGGGTTATGATGTAATGAAATGATGAAATGTTTGTCACTAATTCTTGGCTCTATTTGATGGAGGAATTGGACATTACTATAATTTATAGTGTACGTTTAAAAGCAGCTGCATAAAAAAAAGGAAAAACATTTTGAAGGGAATATAAATTCAGTAGATCAATGAGTAGATCCATAGAGATTCGCCATTTGAATTTATCATTGGATGTTCCAGAATCTCAGGGAGCATCACGTGACCATAACTGCCAATACATTCGAGCATTCTACTGCCTTGATTCGAGACACATTTTTCAAAGCTTCCATCAACTGCTTTCAACTGTTCAAACTCGTCCAAGGTTCAAACATCTGCAAAATGCCATACACTTACAGGAATAAGACTGTGTATTTCGTGAGTGTAATCGTCCATTTCATTTATAAATAGGGGCCTACCTGTTTTTCTCTTATTGTTTTAATAATAATTATTAACTTTCCTATGCATGATAACTACAAATCGACATATATATATTTTTTTAGAACGGAGAAGAGAATGGCGTTGTACAGGATTTTCTAGTTATCCGCAAAGAATGGAGTCAAGCTAAAAGACTCTTCGAAGATGACAAATTCCCAGCTAATGATTCTTCATTGTATTACAGTGAAAAACCATCTAGCAATTATGAATGGAAACGTCCTGGAGTAAGTATTATTCCGTTTATAGAACGTGTGAAATCGAAGATAGAATAGTATTTCAAAAAGTCAAATAACTACTTGAACTTTCACAAATATACTTTTCAAAACTGATGTGAAATATTTGTTAAAAAAAGCTAAAGCATGAGTTATCCATGCACAAAAATTTACAATGGCCGACTCATGGTCGATGATGAAATAAGTAGGTACAGAATACATTTTGGTTGTCAGGGAATTAAATTAACCTAATCCATATTATCCAATTTAATGCTAAACAATCTAACATGAGTCGCATAATTTGATTTGACTTTTAACTAACTTTGTTATTAATCCATTATGCATGGATTTGCTGAATGAATAGGAAATTACTGATGATCCCAGATTCATTGTTGGTGGCACGAGCCGGTTCGATATCAAACAAGGTGGTTTAGGTAATATAAAAATGAAGAAAATGTTGCATTATATAATTTACATAACTTTGTAGAATATGTAATCTTTGAATTTGAATTTCAGGGGACTGTTGGATGTTAGCAGCCATGGCTAATTTAGCAACCCATGAAAAGTTGTGGTCCTTTGTTGTTCCCAACCAACAATCATTTCAGAATGACTATGCAGGTGTCTTCCATTTCAGGTAGAAATTATCAGTATATCAATGATTATTATAATTGTAATATCATCCCTTTGGGTAAACGTGAAATGATTTAGCAAATTTATATTTTTTCCCTAAATTTTTTGCGCATAATTGTAATAATGCACAAGGCTATTTCCTTATATCTTACAAGAGTCAGTCACGTAAACTATTGTTTGGAGTTTATTATATACAAGATTTTTAAAGAAATATATTTATGAAATTAAATAACTTACTATTCAGCTTAATTTGCATGTAAACGATTTGGGAAATATTTAAATGGTCAAGAATCCAATAATATAATATTTCTAATTCTTATTCTGTTATTTGCAACAAATGCTACAGATTTTGGCGACAAGGTCGTTGGATTGATGTTGTCATTGATGACCGTCTTCCAACATTAGATGGTGAATTGGTCTATACGTCATCGACTGTTGCCAAAGAATTTTGGAGTGCATTACTGGAAAAAGCCTACGCTAAGTAAAACAATAAGTTGATTAAATCATCCTTATATGTTACTATGCATAATACTGAGTGTTCCCCTTTAAAATGCCAGGATGATTGGGTCATTTGAAGCAATAGAAGGCGGGGAAACTATAGAGTCTATGGTTGATCTTTCCGGAGGGGTCCCTGAGGTGTACCACTGCTATGAACACAAGCCAAAGCAGCTGTTTGACATTCTTCACAAAGCCCATTGCCAACATGCCTGGCTTTCATGTTCCACTGATGTAAATTGAATGAATACTAACTATTTGGTAGACATTTTGTTAACTGGGACATGCTATATATTCTATTCTAGTCGGTTTCTAATAAGAAAGCGGCACTTGTGATGATAAAAAAGTATGGATTAGTCCCAGGACACGCTTACAGTGTGACTGATCTTAGAAAAGTAAAACGTCATTCTAATTATGATCTGCTAATTCATGACAACTGTATCATAATGAATCTTGCTTTAATTGAAATTCAATGAAGGTGAAATTTCACGATAATAAACGCAAGCAGATGTTGGTACGTGTGAGGAATCCTTGGGGACAAGAGACAGAATGGACAGGGCCATACAAGGATAAGTATGTCTGTTGAAATGCAATGTTCATTGACTAAATAGTGGACTAATTAATTACTTGGTATTTTATGAATCAATCTGAAATCAGAGCAGCTGAATGGAAGCACATTTCGGACGAAGAGCGCGAGCAATTGAATCTGAATTTCAAACATGATGGCGAATATTGGTACTAGACATTAAAACGTTTTCAGGAAGAACAATGAGGGCCAAATTGACTAATGGATATTAATTCTTCATGAATGCATAGGATGCATTTCTCCGACTTCATTCAACATTTTAACAGTGTGGAAATCTGTCACTTGAGTAGTGATATCTTCAGTGACATGGGAAATGAATTCGACAAGAATTACTTGGTCACTGTCCATCATAGCTCATGGAGCATCAAAGATAGAACAGCTGGTGGGAATATCGAGAATAAAAGTAATATAGCTACTTGAAATGTGAAGCTTCTTGGAAATTGCCTTGATATTTATATGAGATCATTATACAGGAACTTTCAAGAGAAACCCGCAGTACCGAGTGACATTGAAGGAGCCGGATACGTGTGCCTGCGAAGATGACGATGAAGACGATGATGAAGATATTCCAGATGGCCTCTGCACATTAATTGTGTCTTTGATGCAGAAGAACAGACGAAAGGGCAGAAAGGATGGATTGGACTTCCACACCGTTGGATTTTACGTGTACCTTGTATGAATTAGCGCTCCAGAATGACGTTTTAAAGGGACAGTAACCGACATAACAAAAAAGTTATATGTTGTGCACAATAAAAAACTATAGAAAGTTGAGATAGGAAGTACTATTAAATTCGCAATAGTTAACGAGAA
>JAQIWR010002095.1:0-11916 GCA_034695945.1 Glomeris hexasticha
AAAGCCTTTATTTAACGGAGAAAACGCGTTTTTATAGCCAAACGCATAGACATCGGTAAACTTGTATCACCTTTTCACTAGTTTACAAACTTGATAATAGATGGCGCTGCTCGCTTGCGCATGCGCACACGCGTAATCAGTGAAAGGTCTATTGCTAAGACTTACGGGAAATCCGGATGTGGAAGTTACGGGCAGTGTCAGAACGTTCGAAAAAGTTGCTGTAAATATGTATCTCGATGTCCTGAATCTTTTAGGTTCACGGTAGTTAGTCCATTAAACGCTTAGTTAAGGTGCGATGGGCGTTTTACGGTGCTCCAGCCGATAAACTGCACGCGTATATAAACAGACCGTAACACTCCGTATACGTGGCGCTGTCGTCGCAGACCAGTGAACATTTCTGGAATTTGTTAAGTTAAACAAGTGCTTCTTGCAGGTGGCAGCGCCCTGGCAAAAACGTATACCTCAGTTAAAGAAATAACTGCAGTTTTGTGCCATAAAATGTTGGGTTTTCACCATTTGATAACTCAAAACAGCAGTTATTTTGTAAAAACTGAGGTATTGATTTGCTAGGGAGCGACACCTACAGGGAAGGAAAAGTATACTGTATTGCCAAACTTGCGCCTTGCCAAACTTGGGAGTTCCAAACCTGTCAGTAGAATGAACCTTGGTGCTAGAATTTGCGCGAGACACTTGCGCCCTCTAGTGGTGACATACATGCAACTCCCAATTGATATAAACTGTCAAAAATTTCAGTTGCACCAACGAAGGAAATTTCCCCAGTGATTCTTATTTAGTTTGTCATTACATAGATTTTGAATTTTGCATTCATGGGAGTTATGTGCATGAGCAGCCTTTTGGTACATGAGCAGTCACCGTGTTGTAATTCAGTTGAGCACAACCAGAGGGTGCAGCAAGTCTGCATAAGCACCACACATTATAAAATCAGATTGTGCAACTGCGAAGTAAATAATGCTTAATGTTTTCTTTTCTATGACAAGTCTGCAAGCAGGTGAAGTATGTTAGCCTGTATTAATTAGCTATGCAGATAAGTGGTAGTCCTGCAGGAAAGCTGCAAAAATTTCATATGTGGTCAGTATGTAGCTGCAGAAGATGTCTGACATTTCTGCACAACTTAAGACTGTTAAAATGCAAAATAAATCCGGCAAGATATTTCCCATGATTGCATCTTCCCTGCATGTATGCAGTATGCAGCAGATTACACCAACAAACCTGTACTGGTTTCAACAGGGTAATCTTTTTTAAATTAATGACTACCACATGGAACTGAGCATTTCAATTTTCTTCTTTTGCATGGAAGTTTCGATCAGGGTTTACTCTTCCAGCTGCCACTTGATGCAAACTTGTATCAGTAGACCTATACCTAAATAGACTTTTGATGTATTTGGCGTTTCTTTGAAATTCGTGTCTCTGTATAATGAAGTTCAGCATTTGCTAAACGAGTCTCATTAATTGCAACAATCGTCAAAACTTCACGAATCCAAACACAGTTTGCTTTTTTCACTCTGCAAATTTTATTAACTCACGCGCAGCTGAGAAAGAGGTTGTGTATATGTATGTTGTTCAATGGCCCACCCCTCCTCTCTTTTGACAGTTACCGATGAGCAAAAGCTCGTCCTTGTTTGCAAACGCCGTTTAATTAATTGGAAGCAGGCAATGTTCGTAATTCAAGTTTGATTTTCCACGAGCATTTGCAATCGCACACACTGACTCAAAAAAATCACATTTGATTTGAGCACTATGATTGTGCGTTCTCTGATCTATGCACTTTACAGGAATTGCAAGCTGTTGTGTGCATGCAGTATATATACATTGAATTCATGCTGAACTGCACGTTTTTTCTCCCCGTTTTTCTCCGTTTTCTGCTTTGCCTCGCTTTTGGCAGCCAGCAAGGAAATTCATTGAGTTCAATCACTCATTATGCCCTCCTGAATGTTTGGCTGTGATCGATTGTGTTGGACGGCCCCCTCCAGTTTCTACAAGTCCCTGTGCAACATTTTAAACTCTACTCACTTTTTTGAAACCCCTCTTTCAACATTAACTACAAACGCAAAAGTGTGGGGTGGGGTTCTTTGCTCCGAAGCGAGAATGAGGAAATTTTCTTGCATGCTGAAGGTTCTTGTTTCCTTCGAGATTAATCGTCGGCGAATAAATTCTCTCATGAATCCATGGCTTCAGTTTTTGAAAATAGTAATTGAAATATGAGCTTGATGTGCTGTATGTTGAGCGACAGACAATATATTTCCCCTGAAACAAATTCCCATATTGCAGTATAACACCTAAATACTGCTTGGGTGTTCGTAAAGTGATCCCATTGGGGTGGTGCATGCAACTGAACTTTATGAATTATTAGTTGTAAAAGAGCATGGCGAATTCAGTGGTTACAATTGTATGACATTCGACTTTGACCTTGAACCACATTGTGAAGGCCATTACATTTTCAGATCTGAAATTGATTTGGATTCGTAATGTATAAAAAGAGTCTTATTAATTTCTTAAAATTCGTTCAACTCCAGTTGAATTAACCTATAAACGTAATTAAAATTCACTATGAATTCTGTTAATCTAGTATAAACTATTCTCTCGAGTTAACTAGTCTTACCAAATGTAAGAACAAAGCAGAAACATGTATCACCAATGAAATAATGATTATATATTTATTAAATTGTGTATAGTGTATTTATTGCATATGCGTAATGTAGAAAAATGCTTTAATATACGTTGTAATTCCAAACTGTTTCATAGATTTTTATTCATTTTGGTGGGTTTACCTTTAGTATATAGGAAACTTGAAAGTTTCGATATATTCAGTGTTCACATTCAGCCTGAGGGTTGGATTTCATGTTGCTGTTGCAAAAATAATATTGCACACAGGACTTTGAAAAAAAATTGTTACTTGTCAAATTATGAATATTTTGGGGACACAAAATAGTGAAACTTTTTGGGTGCATAATAAATTGGAGTAATCACGGTTTGGAATTAGTCACGATGCATTTATAAAAACTTACAACTTTTTCCTAACTTCAAGATTTGGTGATTAAATGGGGAAAAAAATCAAATTGACATGAATGAAAATATTCCTTTTACACAGAGTGTCTACTGATACTGGAAATCCTGGATATACACTGGAATTTTTTCTTAATTTTGAAAAATGTATCATTTTTGACACTTTATATACATAATTTTGTTTATTGATTTCTGTGTTCCTCTTCTAATTTGCTTGGAACAAAACACCAATTAAGCATGATACTTTTGAAATTCCATCGTTCACTCCACTTATTCATCAGTTTTTAAGGGATTAATGGGATTTGTGATGTAATTATCTTTCACCTTATGTATTTTGTTTCCTGAGAAAAAAAAATATAAATATCCTTGAAAATACTGGAAATATACTGGAATTTTGAAATGAAAGTTTAGTAGACACCCTGTTATAAGCACTTGAAGTCTTTCAACTTGCAAAATCGTCATAGACTAAATATGATTATTTTGTAGTGCAACTGGTTGACTGTCATTGTGCCTCCTCCACCCATTTACCCCCCTGCAGTGTCCCAATAATGAAGATTTTGAAAGAGGAACTGTTGAGCACAGCGCCCACTTGAGCGTGACGTGACGAGCACGCATGCTCAGTAGGTGCTCGGCCCTTTTCTTCATTTCTCTCGTCTTATCTTTGGCTAGGAGCGCGGAAGAAGTCCTCTTAATCTTGATTCCTCATCCTTCGTGCTTGTTACCTGTATAGTTATTTTTTTGTTAAAGTTTGGTGTTACGCGGTCGCCGTCAGCTTGCGAATCTCACGACTTCTCCTTGGGTCCACCAACACTCCTCCCATGTGTGCTACACCAACTCTTCATCCCCCCACCCCCCTCCCCCTTATTGTCCCATAACTCATTTGAAAGGTGATGTGTGGTGCAAAATTCTAGCATGGGAAGTTAGTAAAATTCTTGACAAGAGTACGTCATGAAGTGTGAGAGAGATATTTATAACGTTATGCGTTCATCTGCGAGCAGGACCACAACGCAGAAGAGAGAGAGATCTCACTCATAAATTACACCCTGGCTACACTCTGTAGATCCCATGCTTGTAAATCTGCATGTTTAAGGTATTCACACGGGTGAAATGAACGTAAATCCGGACAAGATTCCGATCGGCATTCACGTTATTTTGATGCCAACTCTCCTCCTCCTCACCCTCCTCCCTAAATGTGTGGTTTTTATTCTGAAAGATATCTACTGTAGTCCTACATAATAATACAATTCATATATCAGGACACCGACCTCTGTTTTCTGCCGTACCTGCAAAACATGACATCGAAAGAACCCTTGCACAAATTGTTTTGTAGTGAATTTTCTCAAAATGAATAGTTTCAGCTAACTAACACATTAAAGGTGAACTGAAAAGTTTTTGTAACACCCCATGATGTTCGGACTGTAGAAAGAATGATTAAAATTAAAACTATGATTTCATTTGTTTTATTTTTCAAGAATTTATTGAAAGTGTTTTAACAGATTGAAGTTTGTGTGTTTTTGGGCCTGTGCAGAGAGGTTATTAGAGGGAAAATTCTAGTGTGGAGAGTTTGTTCTAGCATATGCAGTGGGGAAGCCACCTGTGTTTAGCCAGTAGGCATTTATTAGCACGTTTTGGTGCAAGTGGCATGCCATACGGACTGTCCCGGATGTAAATTTTTGACAGTGTGAGGACTTTTGAGGACCTATCTTAGGGTACATTTGCTTGCAAATTTTTATTAAAAAACTAATTAGTTGGAAAAATTAGAAAAAAATTGGACATATGCAAATACATGTTGTTCATGCATAGGATATTATTCAGAGAAATCGGTTGCAAGAAATTAACCCTATCAGTTCACCTTTAACACAATTTGTCAGCATGTCCAGGTATTGACTGTGATACGGAAAATACAGCGCCACCTTCTGGCACAACTGTTAATCAAATATGACAAATACGTACAATCTTCAGGATATATTCTATATCTTTTTCCAGTTAAAATAAGTTTTGCAATGTATTGTTGTGACGCCAATTAATTTCGGTAAATCCTTTAAATATATTGTCAAGATAAGCAAATATGATTATGAAAACCATAAATCAATTAATTTTGTCAGATGACTGCATCAAATTTCATGAGCTGTATATCTTAATGTATAGGTTGGTCGTTAAACTTTGTTGGTCGTTTTTCAGTCACGTTTCTTCTATATTGTTATACATGGGACGTTAAATGTCAACTGCAAGTTGGCTGCAGTTTTCAAAAATGGAAGAACAAGCTGATGTTGCATATACATATTTTCAATGGATAAGAATGTAAAAACTTCAATATATGCAGAGGTGGTGTTTGGAGTAGAGGAAGGTTGTGTGTATTTTGCTCTCAAAGCTCGTTCAAAGGCGTTAAGTCCATGTCACCTGTACATATTCCTGTTCAATCAGAAGAATAAAAGACTGACTTTCTAGTCAGTGCATCTTCTGAAAGGCATTATGCAGCACAATTCGGTCATTGCCCTCATGTGCATGCAAAATATTTGTATACCATATAATAAAAACAAATTGAACCCACAGTGTGTATTTATTTCACGGACAGCAAATATGCTGATAATTGTAAATTAATTAAATCATTTATACATTCATTGCCTTCATTTAAAAATTTAATATTGGATGTTTTTGCATTGCAATAAAAAAATCCTCCCCTTTTGCCTGCATGGTCGTCCCTTATGGATATTTATTTATTTATTGGAGGGGGAAAGGAAAGGTGGGATGGTCTGAACAGTGTTCACATGGCCAACCAAAATGCCAAACTGATGAATTGCTCACACTTAATTGGTTTTCTTTTAAATTATCTTCTCTGCCCTCGGAGAGCTAGCTAGAAGCGCGCATGCGTGAAAGTCAGAAAACAGTTTCAATTGTTCAAGGATTGTTTGTTGTTAATGCACATGCATTTTATTTCCTCGTGTCCTCTTCCCATGAATGTGCACGGCGGAAATATACAAAATGTGATCCGGTTCAAGGGAAATGTGTTTTTCTATGTCCAATCACTAAAATTACATAGCTTAGATATACAAAATTTCTCTATTACTTAGTAATGTATATTATATATAGTTTGATCAAACACAAGAAAGGATTGTGGAACTTGCTTTATCAACACTTCTGCAGCCAGTTCCTAATCCCTTCTTATGCTTGATCAAACTATGTATATGCACATCATATTTTAGTTGCATAAATATAAATACCATTGGATGTTTGCTACATCTGTATGAAAAGTTTGGTGGTACAATCAGTGGTGTGAAGTGGTGGACAGTTATATGGTTTTTGTACAACATTTGATGAGATTTTCATGATTACTTTTTTGAAGTGGGTCGCTTTTTATCGGGTCACCGATGACGTCACAATTTCAATGGGTGTATCGAGGCGGAGATGGGCAATGTATAGTTGGAAATTATAGTGTACTGCCTCATATACCGAGATAAGATGGTCAAAAGTGTAATGATTGAGTTTGTGATATAGGTCCTTAAATTGCATTTTTTGTGCATGGCAAAGAAATCTGAATTACCTTCTGCATGTGAGTGCTCATGATTCAGTTTTCTTTTATTTCTATACTCTATTGTGCTTGCTTTTTTTGCACTGTGCTGCTTGAAAATGTTTCCACTTTTTATGCATTGTAAATGTTGTTTGAAAAAAATAACTCCAACTGTCCCACTGAAAATAGTTCCATTCATTACAACCAACTTTATTTTAGTTTTGAACTGTTTTGACAGGGCATAACTTGGTGAAATATTCAAGGTGGGGCAAATACAATGCTACAAATTTCGTAGTGAAAGGGTTAAAAATTAAAATATTGAAGATTTGACAATTACTGTGTGATTTTTGAGGAGGAGTAGAAGGAGGAGGAGGAGGGATGTAAGAATGAGGTGTAAGAAACGATTTAGTGGGTTTTTGTTCAACACCCATCACAGTGGACTGTATATATGCTGTTCACCTTGTCAGTTTTGACTATTCAGCTGAAAAGAATGTCTCAACGACGAGTCACTTTTCTTGGGAAGTTTTCTGACATGCTTATGGTCGACTGTATATAGGAATTCTCATGCAGAGGCTCACAATGCTCGAGTTTGACAGGGGTCACTCGGTTTTGGTGTGCTTCAACTCTGCAGCCAAAAAGCTTACAGGCAAGAAAAAAGAGTGTGGTCTAGCTGGTAGACAAGGCAACGTTGAGTCACTTTACACATTTTGCAAAGTCATGCCATATGTCCCTTTGGCAATGCGTCGCTCACTAATCGCCTCCATTTCGCCCTCATCTCCAACTTGCCTATCTCGACCTGCAATCCTTGACAACTTTCTTCTTCTCCTCCTCCACCTCCACCTCCACCACCTCCTCCTCCTCCTCCTTCAATGTATTTTCCTCCTTTTCTTCTTCACAAAAATCTCATTGCGACACAATGCAACAAGCAACATGCATCACTCTGAACATTGAATCTGTGCAACAATTATGTTTATATACCTGAGATTTATCACAAGAAGAAATAGAATTGCTCAAATGTTACATTTCCAGTTAATATGCAAGTGCATCATAGGCAGTTTGCACACATAGGAAGATCAACACTAGCTTCAGTAACTTCATATGATTTTGCATGTACCTTCAACTGCTTAATTCAAAGTTCATGCATGTAAACCTATAATAATTTGTCAAATCTTTCCTCATAAAATTTAATGACTGTTTCGTCTACATGTTTCGGCTACGACACGTAGCCATCTTCAGGACGATTCTTAACAACAACAAGGTAACAAATATTGTAAAAAGAGAAATCCATCAAAATACAAAATAAAAGAGACACGCAAGAAATTACATACCAACAGAGGGACATAAGCACAGTTAGGCAGAAAGGTGTGTAGCGGAGTACAGTTTGACTAAGGAGGTTAGTCAGTGGCAAGCTGTTGGTGAAAATGACTAACATCGTTGGTCAAAGTAACTAAGCAAACTAGTCATTCCGAGTCATTCTCAGGACAACGCTTTGACAAACCTAAGTTAGTCATTTTGACCAACTTTATTTTCTCAGTCCTCATGCATGTTCTCTATATAAGTCTTCCCTAGTTGAAATTTAAAAAAAAAAATGTTTTTAAGCTGCATCATGCCTGCAGGTATGATGAAAGTGGAACCTTGACAGACTTCATTGCAGCTATATATGCCACATTGCAGAGTTACAGTCATTCTGCACACGTTAAGCTAGATTTTTGAAATTTCTATATAGGGAAGGTTCCCCTTCTTGCAGACAAATCTTGCAGGAAATCTGCATTTGTAAATTTCTAAGAAATAGGAGTATGAATTAAGAATGTGTGCAATTCAGCAGGGCGGCCTGCATCTGAATTATGCTATACCTGCATGCATGCATAAAACATTGTGTAGGGCACATAATATCCCTATAAAATTTTTTAAACCTGCGCAGCATTCATGTAAACTACAAATGCGGTATAAGTGTAAATGAAATGTCTGTCACACTTTCATTAACACTGCTGCATGCAATATGCCATTCAATAAAATCTATGTAAGGGAGTTCTGAGCAAAGTAGTGCGTGTACCTTTGTCCTAAGGCGGCGCAATTTCCGATGGCTTCTACTGCAAGTGGCGGTAGGTGGCGCCACCTATTCTTTCCCGCGCCAATTTCGATTCGACAATGTTGGCACAGAGGATGTTGAACGGTGAACCCTGCTGTGTTTCGAGTGTGGTTAATGAGGTTTGGTGCGAAGGGACATGAGGTGCGGCATATGACATGTAACACAGCTTTCAGGATATCGATCTGCCAAAAAGGCAGTAACAATAAAACGTGATGCCATCAAGCGGTTTCATGTGTCTGCATGGTGTGTGTCTCATCATTTGAAACTTGGTGGTAGTCGAGTTCAGCCATATGTTATCGATTAATAAAAAATATATCGCTAGGTATCGCAAGAATATCATGTTAAAGCCATGATAAATGGAAATACAATATGACAAAGATAATAACGGGCGACATGGAGGGGGAATAAGTTATTATTTTAAGGTATACCCTACTACATAAATAACCCTTACAAATATATAAATTTTGTGAGAAAACATGCATGGGCTATTGTAAGAAATGCTCATATTGCTCTTGATTTTCCTACACTACTATATAAAATCCTGAAGACCGCGTTCTCCTACAATAGTGTAGTGAATCTCAACAAAGGTCACGTGCACTGCGCCCAACCAATCACAAGCCTTGGATTCACTACATGGTTGGAAGAGAACTGACGTTATTTTGGTTTATTCTGTTCCAAATGCTGCAACAGGTTTTCCGTTTTAATCCAGGGCCCTCCATTAACTATACAGGGTGCTTCAGATCACAGGAAACAATGGATTTTTGGTGCAAAATGATAAATAAATAAAAAAATGGCTGTATACAACGTTTGTCAAGGTCAGCGGGAGTATGACTACCGTGTAGCCCTCATAGTTTAGGTGAAATCGCCTTAATACGTTATTCTAGTCCATACAGCCGTTTTTGATTTATTTATCATTTTGCACTGAAATTCCATTGTTTCCTGTGATCTGACGCACCCAGTGACCCTGTATATGGGTGCATGATTAGCAATTTGAAAAGATGTTGAAATACAAGCGTTTTGGGCTATACCAAATGACTGAAGTGGTTCGTTGAAGTAGCATCATGTATAAGTTAGTTCAATTGTTTTCTGTCTAGCCAGATCTGAACTATACACATACATGTTGGCATCACCTCTCCAAACCAGTTTGAACTGTTGAGCTGTTCAACTGTTGAGTGCAAATTGCTGATGTTGGGCAGTGAAGCTACCGTATGGTGATTTCAATGCTGAACGTGTAGAAGAACACTTGTTAAATAATGCAAATTATATTTTTAATTTGGTTACTTCAAACTGTAATTATTATAAATTGTGTTGCATACGTTGCAAATTTAGAACATTGCATTCAGCTATATACCAAGAGTAGATCAGTATATTGTGTCCTTGAGTAGATCCACTCTTGGCTATACGTTGTAACATGCATTTATACAAATGGAGACCTATTCCTTTGCAGAAGCCACAGATATGAATTTAAAGATTTTCGATAAGACAGTATATAGGTACAAATTCCCAATTGGGAATACCGCTTATTTTCAGTTTATGACAATTCAGATTGTATCACTTAAATTTGCATATAAAATCACAATTCTTTAGAAGTTTCTCGTGACTAAAATTCAGTTTTTGGATCTCAGCATACAGCTGAATTTAAATATTACTTGAGGGCTGCTCCGGAATTAGTCAGATACACGTACAATACTTAGTTTTATTATGAAAGCATATAAGCTTTCAGTTTTTACATAAAGTTTATCGTGCACAAATACTGACATAATTCGTTTCAAAGTGTTTTAAGTGTGAATGACCGTTTAGCAAACTGAACATGCACATGGTTTCTGATCGTTTGCAAGCATAAACGCTGTTACCAGAGTTCATGACAACATATGTGAACGATCTTTCTCATCCGCCCACCTGTCTACAAGCGACAGCTCCAAAGCAAACATCTCACTTTTCGAAATCCGAACGCTGAATGCGTGCCCACAATCGTTGTATTTCTTATTCATGTCCATCGGAAAAGTCAATTATTTGGCAACAAATGCAACCAGGGGGCGCAACAGCACGGGGTTCCTTTCGCAAATATCTCCTTCAACTAATAATACCTATATGAAGGAGCAGCTCCACGTGAGACAAATTCTCCACCATCGACACTACATGGTGAAATCAAATTACTTTAGGCTATGAACAGAGAGAGGTATAAAAAGTTGTTTGCCCCTCTTCCCCTCTCTCCCTCACACACACACACACACACACACTCTCATTCCACTTTTTTGCCCCTTGTAAGCGTCATAAAATTACGACTGCAAATATAAAGAGTGGTATAAGTGAAAAGATGCAGGATCCAGACAGAGTTTTAACGCTTCTTGAAACTCACGCAAACATTATCGTCACATAATGAAACACGCGCTGCTCGTAAACCTCATTCACGCCCATACATATATATACAGTATATCTCCTGAAACACGTTATGTGCGAATTGCGCCTGCAATAGTAATATACTGTTATAAAAACAACATTGAAACACGCAATACGTCACAATGTCGTCGGTTGTCACAACAATGATTGCACCACGCTTAACAAATGTCTGGCAGAGAACACGGGTTATAAAATAGTACGGTGACGTTCGAGCATTGTGGCAATTTCCTATTGACAAAAGTCAATATTGTGATATACTGTATTGTTCGATCATTACTCTTATAAATTAACTTATAACTAAAAAGAAAATATGTCCAATTTTTTTGCTGCGCTGCGTGTTGTTAATAGCATAATAAACTAAGTGCATTCTAGGAAAACGATGCAACTCTTTAACAAAAATGAGGTAGGCCTACTATTTCCAAAATCACATTCCTAGCTGATTCTGCCCTGCAAGCTTATGAGTACATTTTATTATTCATAGAAATCATGCAGTAGCATTGTGATGGAGTAATATATGAGTAGACTCAATGTATAGATTAGAAAAGAATTCCACATCTCATAAATTTGTGTTATGATTTTTGAAATCAGTATATTATTTGACTTCATGCATAGAAAGGGCAATCCATTTCTGAACGTTTCATTTTGACAACAAAATTTGAACGGCGTGTTCCAAAGTGCAACTTTTGGAACATTGCAGATAGAGGGATAGTTTCAAATGTGGAAGTGTCCATAGCAGGCATCCTGATGGTGATAACACAAAAAGAATTTCTAAAATCGAACAGTAAGCAACAGAGAAATTAAAATTTTGGTTTTTATACATTGTTTGGTTATTTTTTGACATGATTATCCGTTTCAGCAAAACACTGTTCATCAGCTGCAACCACATACGTTTGTT
>JAQIWR010002096.1:0-11908 GCA_034695945.1 Glomeris hexasticha
TTTTATAAGGTTTGAACGTTTTTACTTGGTGATGTCCATACCGCCCGCTAGATGGCGTTACCATCGAACGATCAAGACGATATTCAACCTTAAGCCAGACGGTAACATATATCAAGGCATGTATAAATAGGCATCCCAAAGACCAAAGTTTGATAACCACAGGCTTCAAAGTTTTTGTGAATTTAGAATGTCATGATGGCTTCGTCAACTTGAAGAGATATTTTAAAAACAAAATTTGGATTACATTTGGTTTTTAAATGAAAATAAACATTTTTAGGTATGGTAATTTATTTCAATAACACTTCAAATATATATTTTTAAAAATCTCTTCAAGTCAACATAGACATTATGACAATCTAAATTCACAAAAAATTTCAAGCCTGTAGCTATCAAACTTAGGTCACAGTAGTTTCTAAAGTATAAATTGGGTGTATTGCGTGCCCATATTTGCCATTTTTTTTTACAAGCCACCATTACTCATCCAGATGTCTGGTTTGCAGTGTTGGAAAGGCCAACTCATCCAGTATTGGCTTCAATTTATTTTGTGATTTTGCATGACCAACTTTATTTACAGTAATATTTAACAAAGTGTGAACTTTTTGCACATAAATGTACATTGTGCCCGCCTGGTGGCGCTACCATGCAACGAATGCCATAATGTCTTCATCAGCTTGAAGAGATATTTTCTGGATATTTTGAAATATTTTGCAAGTGTTCTTAATAAATTATTACAGCTCAAAATTTATATTTTTATTTAAAAATACACACACATGGCATACATTGTCGCCTAAGTAACGAATGACGTCATGGTGTATGCATTATATCCAGGAAGTTGCTTTCCGGGAAAAATCACCCAGTAAAAAACCATGAATTTTGTCGTGCAATTTAATAACTAACTGGCTTTGGAGTTTTTATCTATCTATTTATCTATAAAGTTGAGGCATTTATCTAAACAAATAATGAATTACTTGCTCTTTAATTGTAATTATATACCCCAACAAATTAATAAAACGAATTTAGAACCATCAATTTGTTACAATTTTCTGCTATGTGGATTTTTAAATTAGCAATGATAGATGTTCCAAAAGGATGTACCTTATGTTATTAGTGGTAGTTGTTTTTAGCGGTTCTGCAGCTGTGGCCCTAGGAAGAAAATCGGTCACTATTCTGTGTTATTGACAACTACTGTTTCCTGGCAACACTTTGTTGGGACACACTTTTCACAAGCACCAATAGCAGTTAGGTATTTGGAGGTTAGAGACACACCCATGTAATTAGTTTAAGTGGGAGTCATCCTATTGGAGGAATCATTTATGGTGAACTTGAGGTTCAGCATCAAAAAAATGTGGCCCCCTGGTGGCCAAACGCCGCTAGCAGAAGCGCCCTTGTGGCGTCCAGCACATTTTAAATTTTTTTCTGGAAATCAAAAAAGGAATACTGGAAATCGTTAAATCATGAGTTGCAGAATGCATTTTTACATCTTAAAAATAAATTTGAGTAGGCCTATTGTAGTTAAATTGTACTATTTTTGCGGTGCTTCCAAACGTCATTTTATTCTTTTCATGCAGTTTTCGGAGCACCGCAAAAACAGTACAATTTAACTACACCGCTCAAATTTATTTGTAAAATGTAAAAATGCATTTTGCAACTCACGATTCAACGATTTCCAGTATTCCGTTATTAGTTTTCCTTAAAAAAAAAATAAAAAATATGCTGGACTATACCACGGCGCTTCTGCTAGCGGCGTTTGGCCACCAGGGGGCCAAATTTTTTGATGCTCCACCTTAAATACACCCCTGTCAATGCCAATAGACTCGGTCAAATGGCTTCACATAATTTATTGATCACCCCGGCCCTTTAAAAACATGTGCACCAAAATCTATATGTGAACATTAGTCAAACAGTTATTAATTTGCACCTGATTAATTTAAAAGTATTACAGTTTGCTTGATTGGAGGTTGGGTAGCATATGCGAACATACTAAATGAATTACCCCGTCAAACTTTTGAAATTCTAATAATTTTTTCTTCTAATTTCTACATAGATCTTATTCCTTCGTTTGCTTAAATTATTATAATTGCCAAATAATATCCATGCATTTAAACCAGAATTTGCACTCAATTTGATTCCATGGTGATGGAAACACAACAATTGACTATATTGATTATCTCTGTAACTATGTTTCCAACGACTGTGTGCAATTTATTCAATAGACAACCTGCATTCAGCAACAAGTTCCTTCATAGATCTGTGTGCAAATTATGACCACACCGGTGAAATTACCCATGTAATATAACTTTCCTATTTATAATTAGTTGTCATACTTGACTTTATTTTTCTTCAGGTTAAAAGCAAACAGGGGCCGTGTTGTGCATTCCAGCAAGCAAATGAATTTAAGGGCATCACATTTTGCAGTCCTTCCAGATCTTGTAGAAGCCCAAACACCGTATATAATATAAGATTACAGTCATTTTAAAGGTGAACTGACACTGTTTTATAACACCCCATGATATTCGGACTGTAGAAAGAATGATTAAAATAAAAACTATGAGTTCATTTGTTTTATTTGTTAAAAATTTATTAAAAGTGTTTTAACAGATTGAAGTTTGTGTGTTTTTGGGCCTGTGCAGAGATGCTAGGAGGGGGAACGTTTTGGTGCAAGTGGCATGCCATACGCACGGCCCCGGATGTAGATTTTGAAAGTGCGAGGACTTGAGGACCTATTTGCGAATTTTTATTTAAAAAACGAATCGGTGGAAAAATTTGAAAAAATTTGGACATATGCAAATACATGTTGTTCATGCATAGGAAATTTTTCAGAGAAATCGGTTGCAAGAAATGTACCCTGTCACTTCACCTTTAATTGCGTTCATGGAAGGCAATTTGAATCTGTTTTTCGATCGCATGCTCAGCACAGTTCATCACATTATTATTAGTTGCGTTATAAGCTAATGCAGAAATCGTATGTACAGTCGAAACCGTTTAGTGTCGCCTCGGTTAGTGTCACCATCTCTCTCCCCAAATATCAAGAATGCCAAATCTCATTGGCCATACCCCAACCTACTTGCCTACCTCCCGGATGGGAGGGGGGTTGGGGTGGGAAGGTTATGTTGAAATGTAACTAATATCTAATTTAAAGGTGAACTGACAGGGTCTACGATAATCCTTGTGTAAGTAGCGATTGTGACATAAGAATTATCGTGGACCCTGTTAGTTCACCTTTAAATTAATTTACATTTAGTTTGAAATATGTATATTTTATTTCCACGTTTCTCTAAATCCTGGAAAATTTATCTGAAAGTTTTTGACACTTTTCATGAATTTAGTTTATTGATTTCTGTTGCTTGAAACAAAATAGTACTAAGCATGAGTATTTTGAAATTCTCTGGTTCATCCCACTTATTCAACAGTTTTTAAGAGAATAATGTGATTTGTGATGCAATTATCTTTCGCTTTATATATTTTGTGTCCTGGGGAAAAAGTTATAAATATCCTTGAAACTCCTGGAAATGTACTGGAATTTTGAAATGAAAGTTTAGTAGACACCCTGTATTAGCACCTGATATTGTAGTCAACAATTCCATGCTTAATATGGTGATCCCTATAATCATTATGGAAATGACAGTTGCTAAATTTTTCAATGGATTCGAACAAAGTATTATCACTTGGTATTATTAGCGAATTTATTTCGAGATTCTGATATACAGTAAACTTTTATTGAAAATTTCTCGCAGCTTACAAGAAACTTCGGTGGGTGGTCCCTTCGAGTTGACTATAAACGGTTTTTATTGTAGTACATATGTTTCGGTTGTTATACAGACTTTCACAATGTTTCTTTTCTTCGTTTGGTTTTTTGTTTGAATGTTGATTATTTCATTATTTTTATGTAGTAGGAGAATATTGGGACAAAATCCGTGGACATCTTGGCGCAACATTTGGGGATTTAGAAATTTTGGGAGTTTTGGAGTAGTGACAGTTGGTTTCTTTAATTATTATTTTCTTATATTCGGTGCTCGATTAACGTGTAGATTGTTTGGAATAACACGGTGTGAATATTTACAGCCGTCCACCTGGGTGAAATATGCAATTACGGGGAATCTTGCACCTACTACGAAGCGAATGCCGAGTGCGCTCAGGTGTCTCCATACTACTCCAAGTGCGCTTGCAAAGAATCTTACATACTTGTTGGTCAAAAGGAAGCCATCAGCCAGAAATGTGTTCCAGGTCCTATTGAATTACATTTTTTTTGGTTTTGTTTGCGTGTCTTGTCACAATTTGAGTTTTACATTTTAAAGGCAGTATTGGAATTACAGTCACACTTGATTTGGTCCATTCAATACAGGTAATTGGTCCATTTCAGAGGGTTCTTTACTGACCAGGGAGGCACCGGCTGTGTTAGGAGTGTCCATCGCGTTGATAGCTTTCGCCGGCCTCACGTGCCTTGCCCTCCGACTATTCAGCAAGTACGGTTCACAGATTCACCAATGTTGGACCCAATGATATTGGAACATGTATTATAAATTAACAGGGCTCGGTTCAGTGAACCCGAGGGACACTTCGCAAACGCCAACTTAACTCCTCCGCCGATGATGATGACCGGCGTGTCGACCATATCCGGCTCGGCACCTCATTCCAGAAGGTCCAGCGGCCGCAGTTCCACCAGCCGTCAATCCATCGGATCCACTCCATGTTCCAGACATCCTAGTTACTCTCAATTGGCTCTTCCTTCAAGACCGAGTCAGTTGTTTTTTTTTGCGCGTGCGAGATGAAAGTATGGTAATGTTATTGGATGTAAAGAAGATGGTTTTTTGAAATATGTAATAAGGTTCGAGGCGTCCAAGTGCTGCTTCGGTTCGAAGTCAAGTGTCGGTGAGGAGTTACCGGCACGAACGAGGAGGTCCGCACGCGGCTGCTGGCGGTCATCACGAGGTCCTCAGGGCCACGGTCAGCGCTCCTTTGACGGAGGCCACTTCTTCACCTTCCCGCATCTCCATTCGTGTGCTGGAGCAGAAGTTTGGTCAGCATATGGTGAACGTTCACTCGTACCCAGTGCGAAGAGAGGTTAGCGATTGAATGGTTAATTTACGCCAGACTCTCCATAATGCGGCCATTCCTTGCACACATTCCTTGCACCAAGGCCCTTGCTTGCACGCATGGGTGCCGGATTATTGAGATTATAATTAAATTCAATGGTATACTGTCAGTGTGTAATAAATTAACACAAATATAACAGGAACATCAACTAGCTTTGCAGTTTAAACATTATACACTATAATCACTATAATGAAATGCTTTCTCTGCTTTGCTCTGCTGAACCAATATGTGTATGTACTTACTACGTAGTACATATAAACAGTAAAAGAAATAAGCAGTTGTAACAAGTTAACAGTACAAATGAAATTTTTCATTTTCTACTTAATTTTTTCTTTGAAACGTTTTGTTATTTGGCCATTATTGAAGGAATCCGGTCAAACACCTTCATGTAATAAATCTACAAATAACCCAATGCACTAAATCATGCAGGCAATCCTGCAGGACATTGAAAGGATTTTCTGCAGAATTCGGGCATAAGACAGACATACAGGAAATGTAATGATTATATTTTTCCTTGCAGATTTCCATGTTAATTAATTATTTTCATAAACTTTCCTCAAATTTTGCCTTAATTCTACAGGAAAACCACTGAAATTCATGAAGGAAGTTTTGTACTTCTCCCGCAAGGATATTAGAAATTGTTTTAGAAATTGGGCGAAAGTCTGCAAAGAAAAATTTGGTCTGTACAAATTCCTGTAGATTTCCATGCTAAATAATGTTTGTTTTCACTGTATTCCGTGCAGACATCTGCCCCAATTATGTAAGAAAATTCCCAATTTCAGACTTACGCAGAAATTTGTACTAGGGAACCTAAGCTGAAGTGTCACAAGGTGGCCGGATTATGGAGAGTCTGGTGTATGGCAAATCGGATTTCAACAATATTGTGTGTTTTATATGTTTATATATAGAAAAGGGCTAGTCGTGAAAGCTCCCGGCACAGTTCTCAAGAAATAATAACAGAAGTGATAGCTGAAGACATCGAAAAATGCGAACTTGCAGCTTGAGAGACAGTTTTGTATGTATATATATTTTACTGTTCTGGATTGGAACTCGGATAATGGTGGTTAGTATGATATATACTTTACTCCCAGTATTGGCCTATAATGGCCGTGTTGAAAATATTAATAAGGTTTTCCCAAATATTGCTAGATTTTATGGCAGTTATATTTATCAAAAGAATTTAATTGTTTAAATTTGTAAAGAATTTATCAGTAATTGGTGCTAACTTCAGGCAACTGTAAAAAAAATATACATTATTCAATGCTCAAAAGAATTATTTTAATTTGGATGGATACCTTATGTCGACTGCAACACTGGAAATAGTAAATGAAATAATATTGTCGTATGCATGGCTCAAACTGAGGATAAACTATTTAGGTAATTCATTGATGCAACGCGCGTACTAGTTAACAAGTATTATAGAAATACAACTGAAGACACTGTGGAGAGTGTCGTTTATTTAACCGGGCTTCTATTTTGTCTTCCTCCACAATCCTAGTATTAATTAATATACAATCTTGGGATTATTTTATTTTATTAGAAATTAAATTCGACAACATGTATTTGAATAATTATTCGATAATAAGTGTTTTTCTCATTCTCTTGCAGGCTTTGTTCTAAACAAAATACTGTATCAGTAATATAGATACTGTGAAAACTTATTTTGATCCTTGAATTAATTATTAGACCAGAATTTCTTCATGCAAGTGTGGTAGAGATAGAAAGTACAAATTTTTCAATCCATATATGCTATATGTATAGTTGTATAAAAAAAAAGTATTTCATTATGGCAACTTTGTAGCTATACTGAAACCACATCCAAGATTTCAGTGTGGGGTGAAAAGCCAGTGGGAGGGATGTGGGAGGTAAAGGAACAAAATAAACCTCCAGCCAATTAGAGGTCATGTATGGTATGACTCATTCGGGGCTACCTGCAATTGGCTGGAGGTTTAATTTGTTCCTTTACCTCCCACTGACTTTTCACCCAACACTGAAATCTTGGATGTGGTTTCAGTATAGCCGTCAAATTTTGCCCGTAAGAATGATTAGACGTCCTTACTCGATGGCCCTCTATCCAGAAAGCCAGGGGATCATCAATTATAAGGGTCTCGCTAAACCTAAGGTCAAACTTTGACATCTAATAACTTTTTTTTTACAAATTTCCACAGACATTTTGTTGCCCCACTTGCATTCTTCATGACTTTTCTTCAAGTACCTAGTTTAAGTTTCAGGGTACCTTACAAAACCGTGTCAGTTCACCTTTAATTTCTAACCCGATTCAAACATGGAGTTATTAAAGCTTTCAATATGTTTGGAAAATAGCGTATTCACCGTGTAATGTTGACTTGTATAATTTTCGCAGATTCTAGACTAAAGCCGCAATTGCCTTCGCGCACCGTGAAATCAAACCCAATTCGCCACGTAATCAGGAAGATGCATCTTGTATTCAAATCAAATCCGATTCATCACAACGGTTTCTATATATCAGCGGATAAATTTTCTAAACATTGGAGATGTACATTGCAGTCATCCGTCGACTCAACGACTAACGGATCACAATTTTCTCGCCAATATAATAGCAACTGCTTCCTCTGCCATCTCTGTAAAAAAGATGCTTCGAAACACCGTTAACTTAATTTACGTCAAACTCACAAATACTTTCCCCCCAAGCACAGATTCTCTCGCTTCAAGCTCTACAATTTACTTTTAAATTAAAACAAAAAAACCAAACAATTTAACAGGTTTGAAACCAAGAATTTACAAAAAAACAAAAGGCTATCTCGGTCCAAAATAATGAAGGAATGATTTAACTTCCACCATGAAACCGAAAACCAATGTCGCTTCGATATAATAAGATTTAACGGGGAGAAAACGAAGACGCGTAATAAAAAATGTGAAACCCAAGGAACGTAATATAATTACCCCACTTCAATATATAACGTAACTTCAACCGAGCCAATAAAGAAATGTAATCATGTACCACTATTTACAGCAGCAAATTTTGCGCTAGGTTCATTTTGGCCCCGCGCGCGCCAAGTCAACGTGACCAAACTCGGTGTGGCGATCGCGGTGTTCCTCCCACCGTCATCCTTCCACGTCTTACTTATATCTTTATTGTGTCACCTCGGTCGAATTTCGTTTCTCGCTTAAATTTGTTTCTGTTTTTTTTTCCAATACGCACCGCGGGGTAAATGATCAATTGTCATTCTTAGTGTGGCGTTTTTGCAGCGCCATGGCAAGATCAAGGCGCAAGGCAGCTTGCTGTCGCTCGTCGGGGATCAGTTGCACGGTACGCAGACCGTTCACTATATCCTTGGTTTTTCCAAAATAGATTTCGTTCAGTATGTTGCGGATTTTATTCTCCATATCCTAAACACACAGGGAAAGAACAGTCAATTTACAAACCGCACTTCGTACATTAAACACGAACGCTTAGACAATCTGCGCATCTTATAACGCGGGAAAACCAAATATTCTATATCTTTTACTAAGCTTATATACATTTGTCATAATTTGTTGGCTGGAACTTCTTTGAGTTCATTTTCTCCACATTCTAGAGATGAAATTTGGTATACAGACCAGTCTTGCGGTACATTTTAATCCATCAAAAATTTCAGTCTAGAGTATTTACACTTTTTTCGATGTATAAATAAAACTTTTTACGTTTACTTGTTTATGTTCTGTGAAATAATGAGAAATGTTTCGACCAAAGATTTATCACTGCATGAACGGATGAAGATTATTCTACAGTTAAATACATATTGAATGGAAGTCCAGAATGAATAACCATTCGTATATTTCATTCTGCAACTTTTGCACAATCAAGACTTTGCTGCAACTCTGTATTGGGTCATATTTATTACATATATTGCCCCAATAAATATTACTATACATTTTACCGCATCCTTTATGCCAAACCGCAGATTGTCTCGGCGTAGCGAAACATCGCATTAGTTACCTCAACCATTCGACCTATATTTGCAATATGAGGACTAGCTTCACTAACAGCGGCATCCATTTCAACCTGTAAATCACATTAAAAAGCAGGAAGAAAAAACCAATCCCAAAACATACTTCTGTTTGCTTTTTAAACTCCAAATCTCACCTGCCGCGTCAAGCTTCCTCCTAAATTCATAGTTCCCGACCCTGGTTTATTAGTTTGCAACCATAACATGGCTGTTGATGTTAATTTATAATGGGCACTTCTACCACTTGATTTCTCCTGGAAATTCAGTATTTAATCAGTGAAGAGGTAGTAAAGCAATTATGTGCAGGATGTTTCACCTGGACTTCAACGACGTTGATCGAGTCCCAGCAGCCTTTGATTTTCTTGGACCCGTCGCCAGCTTTCTTGATCAAAATAACCCCGGCAAACCCTTGGTCCAAGTCCCAAAGGTACACGGATGATACTCCACCCTCAAAGTACCTGCAATCGGACAGAAGTAACATTTAATACCTACGTTGATAACACTCGGACGGACACGGCAGAAACCTCATTTCTCAACACCGGTGAACAGAAATTCAGTGAGAAAAATGAAACAAAGTTTGTAAATGTGGATGCGTACATTTCCCTGTATTGATCAAAGGCGGCGTTAGCATCGACTTCTAGTTTGCGTAGCCTATCGGAAGGCATCGCGCCATCTTCCAACGGCGGGTCGTACATATTCGTCCACGGCGATCTAAAATTATAATAAATTACATCAATAAAAACACCCGTTTCATTAAAAGTTACTCTTGACACTTACAACTTAAATGATCACTTATCAAATGTTAGACAGAGAAACCTGTAAAGTTGACCACCCTTGTATTTACACCACCTGACCCTCTGTAACCTGTATGTTGACCACATTTTACCATTTTACAGTACACACTGTAAACCTGATAAGTTGGTCACTGTAGAAGAACAATTAAATTGCTCACATGGCTACTATTGCCTGTGTGATCTGTGTGTATATAATAGCTATACTAGTAGTAAACTGCCCTGCATTCATTTTATATGCATTTTAAATATGTTTACCAGATGTTTTGGAACCTGGCATGGTCAACATACACAGGTCTCAGTGTCCTACAAAATAACAAATAATTTCAATGGGATAGCGTACAATGAATATTGAAGACCACGAAGCAACTCGTGATTTTTAATATTCAAAGTTTTCACATACCATGCCGTTGCATTTATCAAATTGCACATTGAAAAAATCAGTGAATTCAAAATATATTTTGTCTGACAGTGTTCTAATTTTAGCTAGATAAAATGCAACATTACACACTATGTATCATGAATCAGTTTGTAAACTCAATACCAATTACATTCATAAACCCACAGTTCAATTATTTACCGGTATGAATCACCATCTCGGTTATAGTCACACAACAAATAATCTTTGCCACCAGATTTGTCTCTCGCAATTTTCAACGGCTGATCAACAGATGATAATAAATCTTCACATAGATTTGGAACCTGAAAAAATTACCAAAATATACACACAGTTATTACAGTTGTCCTGCAAATTTGGTTTTCTCATTCATAAATACACACTATATGTACGAACCAGATCTATCAAATCACTTAGATTTTTCTCTATTTGCTGTGGAGGCAACCTCCTCATTAAATCCAAAGCACAATCCAGCTGTTGTTCCGTCTGAAAGGTAACAATATCAAATTATATCGTCAGGTTTTCACTGAACAGCTTGTGACACAAAATTTCCGATTTGGCAATCTGTGTTTACTTTTCTAAAAACAGACGTCTAAATAATAAAAAAAACCTTAAATGTCAATTAACTAGTCAACGTAAGATAATCTGCGCTCCATTTCATCATTTGCAACAATCGTAACACTAATCCAACGTCGCCATATCCACATGAACGTCGAAAATTACGAATTACAACTTTGTTGCGCGAGATTTACGAGCGTGCAATATATTGCTGGCGCCGCAATGCATTCCCTACGAGTGACGTCACCCAAGGTTGCACGAGAAACATTGCACGGCATTTTTTCGCGAACTAGTATAAATACTTAAAATGCGTGCTGAAATCTCGAGAAACAACTTGCAGTTTTAATTCCGATTCATATTTTATGCAAGCTAATACAATATTGAATAATCCACCTACCGTCATCGTATCGAAGAAGTTTTAAGCAGTTTTATAAAATCCAAATGTACAATAGCAACGAATGCAGAAAATGTCCAACTTTCGCAATCAGATTCGAACGCAAAGGTTGCAGTGCAACTGTTGCACGCACGTGCCGTGTTAGGTCAACGGGTGACGTCACTAGATGTTGCGCGAGAAATAAATTGCACGCAAGATAGTCGCGAAAGTGGAAAACGGGAGTTTACAAGTTTCCGATGGCGAATACAGGGCAGAATTGCCGCAGTTTCAATTGATAACGCAACGCGTTGAGAGTTAGAATTAATTTGTGACGAACTAGCAGTAATTAGAAAAGCAGGAAATGGCGTTGATTTACCATTGTGGCAGCTACTTCCTAGAGAAACACCCACTCCTCGAGCCGGTCATAAGATAAGTTTCAGGAAAACGCAAGATGGCGGATAGTGTCAACGGCCACATCCGGCCGAATCGGCCAATCAGCACGTGGCTTGTCAAACTTTCCTTTTATGGTCAAGAATAATAAAACGCGATGCGGAAAGTAGCACTTTCGTCCAGAAAATCAATAAAATATCACAAATACATTGTCATTGTCTATTTTTCGTGAAATAACAAGACTGTTCGAAACGACGTTTTATCAAGAGTGGATGATAGGGGAGAGTATTTGTCGCCCTATGGCCCTTCATATCATGTGACTGCAACAAACTGCGCC
>JAQIWR010002097.1:0-11907 GCA_034695945.1 Glomeris hexasticha
ACAGGTACGTTAAATGTGCCAATAGAGGACGCTTTTCTAAGCTTTCTGACAATGTATAACATTTTATTATTAAGTGCGCATGTTTATAGCAATAAAAAGAACACAAAGTAGAATCAATGGTCAATAATTGTGTCGCGTACTGTACATAATAACAGTGATTAAACGAACCAGATCTGTTGTGATTAAAACTCTGCATTCAAATTTCTTCAACTGCGATAACGTTTTGAGACGCAATTGCTGCTCTTGGTTGCCCGCGATGCAGGCCGACGGCCATCCCTTTGAAATGAGCTTGTCGCACAAACTCTGAGCTCTTAAACAGAATAACAACTGTAAACAAATATTGCCAACAGATTTATTTCTGACAGACTGACTATACGTACCGCATTTGATAATTTGTAAAAACCAAGCATTGCTTGAATGAAACGTGCGAGAAAAGTTGCAATAGATACGCGGCCTTATTGTCGAACTGCTTCATGGGAAGAGAATACTGCTCACCAGTATTACAGTAAAACTGTTGCAAACCTTTGGGGAAAAGTGTATTAAACACCATTGAACTTACATATGGAATGGTTAGTATTTAAATGTATGAAACAAACCCAATAACACTGGCCGTAATGCATCCAAACGTACAAAAGTTGGGTTGCGCATGTATTTTGTAAGAAGTGCAGCTTGCTCCTCTTTATATGTTGCAGAAAGTGCAAGCATTTGTTTTACAGGTGGCAATTGAGAATAAATCCAGCTGAGTAAAAAAATAAGAATTCTTTTCAATGGTAAATTAGCAGGAAATTTGTCTATTATGTATTTTGGTCAATTGTTGTACATTACAACATCTAAATATCACAATGTGAAGATGTAAAGATGACATATAAGTACTTTATAGTTTCCTGAAAATTTGAGTCCAGCAGTTTATCAGCTTCATCGATGACAAATAACCTGATGGATTTTGTTTTCAAAACATTCTCCTTGATCAGTTGCTGTATTCTACCTGAGCATAAACACTGCGTAACTTAATTAAGTCAATGAACATGAATGTAATAAATTCGTAAATACGGTCAATTTACCAGGAGTTCCAACAGCAACGTGACAACGTTTTAAACGCAATCTGTCTTCATCCAATGGCATTCCACCAATGAAATAATGTGACTGTAAACCAGGAAGTGCACGTCCAATTGCAATCACGGCATCGTTGATCTGCACTGCAATTTCTCTAGTTGGAGCCAAAATCAACACCTGCAAATCAAAATTTAATTAGGTACACTCCAAGCAGCAACGTTTTAAAATTTTCACAATGTAGAAAGTAATAAAATGTATATGTCAATAAAAATACAGTATATACTGTCATTTTGAAATTCCAACATGGGAACATGCAATATATTATTTTGTACATGTAAACAAATAAAGCAGTTCATTCTGCAAAAAATACATACACAAATATGGATTAATTATACAGTTTTAAATAATGTTTATACCTGAGTTCTGCCACTTGACAACGATGACGCAATTGCTTCCAAGGCTATCACAACAAACACGCATGTTTTCCCAGTTCCAGACTTGGCTTGCACAATCAAATCTGCAGAAAATATACAGTAATAAATCCCATGAACATTAATTTAATAAATCAATTTAAGTCAGTCAGTGTTTATACCTAATCCACATCGTCCAAGCGGAATTGCTTCCAATTGAATAGGTGAAGGCCTCACAAATCCCGAATCCTCTAGTCCTTTTATGACTGGACTCGATAGAAATAACCCTCTGAAATTGACATTTGCTTCTACGGCTATGTCGGCAGTCCGTTCTTTGAATTCCAAACAATGCGCCAATTTCATATTCTGAGCGCAATCCGCCATTTCTGCACGAAATACCGGTACATATTACATATCGTAAGAGATCGATAACGGCACAGTATCGCCATCTAACATAAAGCGTCTCAACTAAAACTATTTTGGGATGATTTTGCTATTAATTCCGTTCCATTTTTATAGAGATATTGGTCGACCCAAGGCTACTTGGTCGATCTAATTTTATCGAGTCCACTTTGGACACGGAATAAGGTTTTCTGAAACCTAATCTACATTAAAATGCGGTACGGTGTCTTTTTTCCAAACTGAGCAGTTATTACAGTGCTCACCTGCGACAATAGCTAAGAAAATTTCAGTTAGTTGGACCGTTACACGCTAGGTGTCAGCACTGTTTTGAATTCCAGTTCCGTACCACCAAGCACGTGGTCATATGGCTTTCAACAATTTCTTTCAATATGGAAGAAAACGAACAGCAGCCAGTGGAAGTAATCGAGTTGCAGGATAATCCTGAAGGTTGTTAATTATCCAATACACATTTGTGCAATCTATGTAACAAATATACGTTTACATTTTACTCGATTAGATGAAATTGTTAGGAATTTACTGGAAGTTAAAGATGATGAAATTGGCTATGATGATGATGAACTTGAGGAGTTGGACAATGAACAGATGGATGAGGACGATGTCCCAGATGACGCTACAGTTGTATTTAAGAAACACACAGGTGTAATTAGAGCAGATCAATTAATCTAATAACTTCAAAATAAATAAATGTGGGTTAATTTCAAAATATGGCCAGGTTCTGTATTTTGTTGCGATGTGGACCCAGTTTTTGGTCAACTTGTTGTTTCTGGAGGTGAAGATGACCATGCATTTGTCTGGGATGTCACGAATGGAGAAGTTAAATTTGATTGTACAGGTATAATGCAAGTATTACTTCTAACAAAATTATCCTAATTTAACCTTTATTACAAGCTAGTGTATAATAATTATAAAATGAAATTATTCAAACTATATATTGAATTCAGTCAGATATATTATTGCTTCTAAAGGACATGTGCAAGCAGTGAATCCCTAAAATGTTTTCTATTCACAGTAAATGTCTATTTGCAGGACATAGGGACTCGGTGACGAGTGCAAAATTCAGTTACGATGGCAATTATGTTGTCACTGGAGATATGAGTGGTTTGATTAAAGTGTGGAAAGTTGAAGATAAAACTGAAGTCTGGTCTTTTGAAATGGCTGATCTTGCTGTACGTATAATGAGCTATTAAAAATGTAATGATATTGGCCATTGTGGCACAGAAGTTTTAATACGCTCTAAATTATTTTCTGAAAAGTGGTTGGAATGGCATCACAGCAGTAACGTTTTACTAGCTGGTAATATGATTGGTGAAGTTTGGCTGTGGCGTATACCACACGGAGACTGCAAAATATTTAGCGGACACGGCGCGCAAACAGATTGCGGGAAGTTCATGCACGATGGCAAGTGACTCATCCCATTCTGTTTGACTTCTGCACACGTACATATATAATATTAACCAATAAACCCAAACAGGTGTTAGGGCAGCTGTTGGATACAGTGATGGTGTAGTGAAAATATGGGACTTGAAATCTGGATCGGCCATTCACACCGTGGCAGGAAAGTTTCACAAAATCATCCTCCTGTCTACAATTTTGAGATGGATAGTTTTAAAAATACAATTAATTACAGGCTCATCCAGCGGTGAAGACTGTGGAATAACATGTTTAGACTGTTATAAAGACAATGTGCTTCTCGTTACGGGATCAATGGATAACACCGCGAAGATAATAAATACAAATTCTGGAAAAGTAATTCATACATACATTGAGAGAAATCGATAAATAATACCTGTATATATTACCAAGAAATTTGTATTTATCACTATAGATTGTTGCTTCTCTTGAATGTGGGAACAAATCAGTAGAAGGTGTAGATTCTGTAGAGAGTGTAGGATTTTGCAAGAGGTTTGTTAATTGATAATACAGGGTGTCTACTAAACTAAAAAACCTGTCATTTTACCCTGGAATTTTGAAATTAGTTTAGTAGACACACTGTAATATGCCAAATTTGCTTATTGCCATGAACAAACTGTACAAATTGATGTCAACCCTTTAGTTTCCCATTATGCGCAACTGGAACATTGCATGGTTCTCTTAGAATATGGGACATTAGCACTTGTGTAGAACGCCAACATATTCAACAGGAAGTATGTGTACATTATGGTTACCAAAAGCGCGTGGTTGTGTATAACATACCCAATGATTAAACAACTAGGTTGGGATTTCATTACTTGCATGGGATGCCGCGACACCTCTGGTTTACACGGCATGTCTAGATGGCGTAGTGAGATTGTTTGATGCTCGCAGTGGGATTCTGGCAGCCCAGTGGACCGGACACAGCGGAGAGATTCTTGATTTGGCTCTCACCCGGTATACCCGGACACTAGATTCTGTGATGCTGAATTACAAAATTAATTCTGTTATTCCACACAGAGATGGAAACACAATGATTACCGCATCTGATGACAAGCAGTGCAGAGTTTTCAGTATAAATCAGCTGGACAGGTAGCCAGAGATCCTTAAAAGTTTCATCATGTTTCAGATACTAATTGGATTTGAAACTGTGTGATTCATGTATAGTGGAATAAAGAAGTTCACTCTTGCAATAAACTGATAATTTTGCACTATAAAAATGCAAGATCACCGAGAATGTTCCACCGAATGTGAACAAAATTTGTTTTAATACACCTAATTCATTTATCACGAATCAAACTCGGTTATAACAGCATTATAGTGACTGAGCAATTCATATCGTCATAAACAAACGTCGTCCAACCCGAGGTACATATAATACTTGCTTTTGTCGTTATAACCGAGTTCAAGTGTATTTACAAAACACTATGCACACGAAATAAAGTGTTTTATACCATGATTGGCAGTAACGCAATTGATGTCATATAAAATATGAATAAAATGTGTTTCTGTATTGCTTTTTCTTTTATGAAAACTCTATGGCTGAAAGGATACGGTGTCTGTTGATTGACATCAGTGCACTGAAGCACAAAACTTAAATATTTTAATAATGTCGATTGTATTTAATCTGTACATCCATCCGTGTAGTAAATTCTTTACAACTCATCTAATAATGTGTATCTATTTTTTGAAGGTGCCAATTTTCGAAAAGTTGACGATGGAGGGTTGGTTGGCGGCTGTTGCTGTTTGTCCTATATTCAATAAGGCCCCAATTACTTCAGGCTTTCACGCTTCATTGAAATCCAACGACACCATAATTAAGATTTATTTATATTACCTGCTGTGTGGCCGGATCAACACCATCGGGGTTATGCGCGACTTCCTGAGGTGTTGGGTCTGGACCGTAGTGAAATTCCCTGTGCAACTTGCCCGAGTATAAATCATCAACAAACAGCTTCAACTTTCTTCCGACACTTCCAAGGAAACGATACGTAGATCAGCCAAAATACACGTGTGTTCATAACGAAACATGTAAGGAATGTCAACGTACGTCATGTCCTTAATATCTGGGAATAAATACATATGCCTAAAGCTGTCTATTGCTATAAGTGGCAAATCCTTTTGTGTTTTCCCCAGATGATGCAAAGGATGAGCAAATTTTACGCCATCAGCAATCAAAACGTTAATGGTGGCTGAAAGTGGTTAACGTAAAGAACAACTTTACAATCCGTAAATCTAAGAAAACAGTATATACGAAGTTAAAATTGCCTTTATCTTCTGACAGTTGCTTTTTAACTTCTTGATTGTACTGTTCCACAATGGTGTGGTCATCGGGGTGATGAAAAAGAATGAGAAATGGAAGTCCCTCTTCCGTCAGTTCCTGTAACCGCATTTTTACATTACAAGTTTAAGTACATATCAATACAATATCCCAACTGGTGTGAATTATGAAGTATAGAAATAACCTCCGCATTTTCAAATGTGATTTCTCTAACCAATGGAATGCAATTTGCAGTTGCCCACACATTTAACTCTTCTAAACTGAGCAGACTCCCGGGATACGTGACGTCTTTGGTTCCAAACTATTACAAAAATATATATTTCAACACTTAAATAACATGTTGCATTTACACATATAATACCTTTGTCCTTGCTGGCCTGAACACGACTTTGTTCTGCACTTGTCCCTCTGCGGTTTTTGCGATCTCCCTATTCCCAAGAAAGACACAAGAAGAAAAAAACATTATTAAAACATTCAAACATGGTAAAGGTTAAAATAATAAAAGAAAATGATTTGCAAACATGCCCAAATGCTGCGTAAAATTCACAATCATCTTTCAAATTCATGGCAGTTCTTCGAAAGATATTATATTCCGGTGCTTCTTTATTCGCAAAGAACCCTACCAGCGCCATCTTTCGGTCCTGGATAACAAAATCAAGTTAATAAATTCCCAATAACACAATAAACATTTCTAATTATACCTCTATCTGCTGAAGCTCTGTCAGTTTTTCCACCGCCTTGATTGGATCTGCCATCTGCTCCCTGATAAAACTGACTATCGCGTCCGCCGAACGCTGACCTCTGTATTCCCTCTTCGCAACTTGCCCATTTCTTATCATCTTTAACGTGGGGTACTTTGATATATGGAACCTTGATGCCACAGTACCTGTTCATATTCAAATGTACATTGATTACAACGAACAGTGTTAGTGTATACAAATTTTACTCCGCTACTTGCCTTCCTGTTCGCAGTCAACTTTCCCGAATAAAACTTTTCCATCACCCTGTAAATCAGTGCAAATGACAGATTTAAATTAAACGAAACGGAACAACTTCCATTTAATTTGTGTACATGCAACAATACAAACAAAAATATACATGTATACATGCATTTGACATTAGGGGTTCACCATTGAAATTGCTTTTATTACTGTGCAAAATGTTGCTCGTCACATATGTACCACCAGTGAACACAAGCTTATTGGTCCTATATTGACAGTTCACACAATAACAGTATAACTGCACAACTGAGATATACATTTGTTGTATGTAGTGACCGTGACGTCACTGATCTGAACATTATTTTAATTCATGCTTGTAGTATGTTAGTTAGTAAAGAGAATACTAATATGTATATGGTAGTATGTAGTCTACTTATAAAGTGTTAGGAGAACCTGTTTGCATAACTTACTGGAAATTCAGATTGAATTTTGGCAGCCGCTTCTTCGAACACTGGTGATAGAATCTGACTAAACCGACACCAGTCCGCGTAGAAGTTGATTAAGGTCACTTCGTGCTGTGCTAGAAAGCAGATGGAAAGCAAACAATGGATGTGCAATATGAAATTTTAGGACCTGTTGTGAACATATGGGTATAACAGACACACTTAAGCTTGCGGGTACGTAATTTATGATTTTCGCGTACTGCCGCGTGGAAAGTTTCTTCGCAAAACCCTAAGTATGTAACACTTTACAGCAATGCAACATTTCTATCTCATTAAACAAAAGCCAAACACTTTTAGTTGTTGTTTGATGACGTTTGATCATCATTTAAACTAATTAGGAAACTGAGACTCGAACACATTGCGGATTACCACATACTTAGTACAATCTTCTGGGTCACCCTATACAAAAATTACACTGTGTCCATCTTTTTATCTATATCCGGATACAAATATTGACAATATCACGGAAGGGCATTCAGCAGGTACCACCAACATGTACGTACAATAAGTGCATTGTGCACATTCATCCCGGCATTTGTATTTGAACCTTTTCAGTGAAACTTACAGTTTCAATTTCCTGAGTAATTTTATCAGCAGCAATATTGAATATGGGATCCAATGAAACACAGAAGTGGCACCAATCGACCGAGAAGAAAACTAGTCCAAAATCTGCTTCCGCTGGATATATATGAAATGAAAGTTTGGGCTGTTATATTCACAAAACTTCAGTAATACATAATTTACTTTAATAATTAATTATAGAGTACTATTTTTCGCGCCTTTGCAATCAGCTTATCACTTCTAAAGATTGAATCAGCACATTTTATCTTTAAAAATATTGATAAATTGAATCTTATAAGGATAAGACAAGGGCATAGCAGTCTGTCCTATATTATCGATCACAGTGTCAAGTTTTCTACATAAACTAATTACAGGGTGTCTACTGATACTGGAAATCCATGATATCCTGGAATTATACTGGAATTTTGGTATTGTCCTTGAAATCCTGGAAATATACTGGAATTTTTGTCTTAACCCTGAAAAATGCATAATTTTTGACTGTTTACATAATTTTGTTTATTGATTTCTGTGTTCCTCTTGAAATCTTCTAATTTGCTTGGAACAAGATACCAATTAAGCATGCGACTTTTGAAATTCCTTTGTTCACTCCACTAATTCATCAGATTTAAGGGATTAATATGGGTTGTTATGTAATTAGCTTTCACTTGATGTATTTTGTGTCCTGGAAAAAAGTTATAAATATCCTTTAAAATACTGAAATATACTGGAATTTTGAAATAAAAGTTTAGTAGACATCCTGAATTAAAATTATAAAGATTTATGTAACACAGTGGAACAAAAACACATCTATACTACCAAGATCTATACTACCTACACAAATGTGTGTAATTCTTTAAACAGCTGCCAGACTATGTAGGATTGCGCAGAAAAATTCCTACATATATTGTGTCAAAATATTAATTTGCACAATTATTTTAAACGCCAAAGAGCAATACTTTCTCCCAATAATTATTTTTGAAAACTCATTCTCTTGCATGTGAAATAAAATAGATTAATTGAACCTTGGATTGAACCATGCATTATATAATTATTGACTTTCTCCTTACAAATTTCATAATTTCATAATATTTTATACATAATATATACACGTCATCGTATCATTTCACAAATGGCAAATGCTATAAACTATGAAGGTTAATTCAGGAAAATGAATTCATACTTACAAACCAAGGTGTCAAAATTGGCGCTAGTCATTTGAACCGCTCCGCCATCAACACGTATTATGAACATACAGCATAGCTATAATTAGCACAGAAAATTAAGCATTATTAACTTGTACTATAAATCTAATACAACAGACTATGCTTTGCACATTGTCTACTCCAAAATAAAATTATAACACCGGCTATTTCAACACACGTACCCACACCCAAAAACACACCTGCAACAAATTACCACGAAATCAATGGGAAAATGCGATATAAAACGACAATAATATTCCTTACCAGAACAATTATTAAGTTCCACACGTTCATTACGGCCTGTAAAAACATGTTTCTCGTTAGAATCATTAAAAGCGAGACGTTAATCGACGTGGAAAACGAAATGGTTTATAATTAAACTCAATGGAAAACGCCACGGTGTAGAAACCGGAGCGTGGACGTGTCTCTCCAATCTGACAAAAGGTGGCGCTGACATACACAGCGAGTTCACATTCGCATGCAATAAGGGTTTAAGTTGCATAGTACAACATGTAAACGTACGCCCCTTTGAATGATCAACGAAACCCAGGCAGAATAATTGTTACGAACAGCTCGGCCAATTGTATATAGCCATAAATTTAAATTGCAACCATAAATCCTTTACAAATAGTTTTGCCACGTACATTAGGAAGTTCCAACAAAAATGGACAAAATTAAATGACTATATATATATATGTAAATATAAAATGCATTGCTAGTCCTAATGCTGGGTTAAATAATTCCTATTTTATTCTACTGATAAAGTTATAGCTGCATATTGGATAAATTATTTGATGTTTTTAAGGTTGCCTGCATCAAAATGAATAGCAGCTGCAGACGGATACTACTAGATGGCGCCACTGTGGCAATCGAAATGCAATGCGTGATGCGGCGTAGGTTATCGATAAATGATCGATATAGCTGTTTACTGACGCGCTTCTAAACCTAGTTTGTGGCGTCTGTAGACGCCCGGAAAAACAGCAAAATGTTGGTTTTATTTGAAACTGCAGCGGGATTTGCTATATTCAAAGTGAGTAACTTACTGGAAAGTTTGTATTTGCGAAAAATTACGGCCATCAACGCGTAATTTTGTAATTTATTAACGCAGACGCAAAAATGCCTTTGTAACGGATTGGATTGACCACGTGGTCGATCGTTTACTAATTTCCGCATCATATCTAGCTTTTAGATGAAAAGAAATTGAAATCATCGGTGGATTTGTATAAAGATTTTGCAACTCCTGAAGCCGCCAATAATGTGTTCGTATTATTTAAATAATAATAATAGCCATTTTTAATCCAAATACATTTTTTAATCATTAAATATGTTATTTCTAAATTTCAGTTTGAAATTGAAGCAGTTTCACAAGTTTGAAGACACAACAGAAGCATTAGCATGTATGTATAAGAAGCACTTTAGCTTCACGTGAAGTTATTTCTCTTTTAAAGCTTGTTGTATGCAATTAATAAATTGTTACATTTGAATATAATAGCCGCTACAGCAGCAGTTGAAGGAAAAATGTCCAAAGGTCTGAAGAAAATGCTGAAGAAGTTATTTGTAAAAGAAGCTCACGAGGAATTAGCAGTAGCAGATGCCAAACTGGGAAATTGCATCAAAGTACGTGCATTATTCTGGGAAATTAAATACGTTGTTTAAAAAATAAAGTTACAATTTTTGATAATATTTTCAGTTCCATTTGGAAAATATAGCAATTTCTTGCATAAAAAATAATTCGTATCCAAAAAAATTATTCTTAAAATGTTCTAATTTTATGTTAAACATGACATGAATGCTGTTGCTTTACTGACAATTTATTGGCATTCTTTAGGAGAAACTGAAAATAAAGTGTGTGTCAAATCCTGCAATTCAAGAACTGATGAGGTGCATTCGTGCGCAAACTGATAGTTTGATAAGCGGCCTTCCACATAAAGAGCTAACTGCCATGGCTCTAGGATTGGCACATAGGTCAGCAAGTATTCTTCTGTCAAAACTAGTTTGCAAGATGGCTTATACTCAAACACAAACAAGTCTACTCTTGAATGCAAGTGTCAAAAATGAAGTTGAAACTATATTTTGACTTGTATTTGGGCAACTATTGCATGTAGAATTCCAGTGATGCATAACTTTTGACTGATTAACTTTGATGTTAACCACTTTTCGTCACTACCACTGATGGATTCAACATGCTACTTGATAAAGTTTTCTGCATAGTTTCATTTTTCTAAACATTTGGCCTATTTCGTTTCCAGTTTATCAAGATACAAATTGAAATTCAGCCCTGACAAAGTGGATACTATGATTGTTCAAGCAGTTTGTAAGTATATATTAAGTTGCATTCAAAGTTCATACTGTCTTGGAATATTAGGAAAATATTAGTTAAATTTAACCAACAGAAAATGATCATTCAGTATGGACCGCCGTGTATATTGTTCTAGTGTACAACTGAAGTTGGAATTATGAATTCAATTTTGTTTTAGCACTTCTCGACGATCTTGATAAGGAACTGAACAACTATACCATGAGATGTCACGAATGGTACGGTTGGCATTTCCCAGAATTAGGAAAAATTGTAACCGACAACACGCTGTTTGTGCGGACAGTCAAATTATTAGGCAAGTCTAGGTGTAACAGTTTACAAATAAATGGCTACATCTCACCTTGTCTTCCCAACTGTTTCTTATAACAGGTGTTAGAACAAATGCTGAAACGTGCGACTTCTCATCCATCCTACCGGAGGACTTGGAAGCTAGCGTGAAAGAAGCGGCAGAAATTTCTATGGGAACAGAAATATCAGAAGAAGACATCATGAACATCACATTTCTGTGCGATCAGGTGCGTGCTTTTTTTCCTGTTAATTAAACATTGAAATATACTGGTAGATTAACAGGTCAAAGTACACTTATAGATCATCGAGATGAACCAATACCGGGAACAACTTTACAGTTACCTGAGGAATAGGATGATGGCCATTGCGCCAAATGTAACAACACTTGTCGGAGAGCTGATTGGAGCAAGGCTTATTTCGCACGCAGGTAAATGCCACCACTTAAAGGAGAACTGACACGGTTTTTTTTTCGGCTTCAAATCCGTTGAAAAAAATTCCACCTGTTAACATGCAATTTA
>JAQIWR010002098.1:0-11905 GCA_034695945.1 Glomeris hexasticha
CTAGATTCCTTGACATTCAATCAATAAACAGTGAAAGATTCAAGCAGGGCATGAAAATGCTTTCTGTTCTCCTTTAATGTTTTATGGCCATCATTGAAGGAAGTCGGCAAGAGACCAGCATGTAATAAATCTAAAAATAAACTAAGTTAGAAGGCGGTCGGAAAATTGAGGGCCGGATTATCGAGAGTCTGGTGTACACGTAACTTTTCAAATGACAGGACAGTAGGACAGCAATGCATTGTTTAGTGATATTGGAATGATAATATTGGTTTTCCACTTAAAATGAAATTATTTAGCTTTCCATAACTTGTATATTATGCATTCAATATTTTCATTTTACTTACTCCACAATGCCGTTTTTCACATCAGAACTGTCAACAAGTTGTCATAATCCACCAGAACACTATTGTCTCTATTGTACAGTAGCAAACACGGTATTAACAAGTCACAGGACTCAAAATGCCTTCCCTGCTAAAGTGGCAATGAAGTGCAATACCAATTTGCTTTTGACTCGATCAGGTGTTTATATCAGACCACAGTTTCCTGCTCTGTGTGTTCAGATGCAATAATCTCCCACCTCTTCCACGTGTCTCCATGGCCAGACCACCTAAAACTGCTCCCCGGCGATCTTTGAGCAGTGTCACCACTTGCTTCTGGTTGCCGCCTTACCGCTGAAGATGATGAAGATGCTTGCGAGGTAGGTGACGGTCGTGACGATGCTGACTTTCCAAACGAGTCCCTGCTCCTTCGAGGTCCTTTGCCAGCAGCCTTACTAGCATCATCCTTCACGCACTGTGACGATTTGTGTCTTCGCTCCTCATCCTCTGATCCACCTCCGGATCTCTTTTGGACAAGCTTCTCCTTCGAGGAGAAGAAATGTCGATGCTCCGAGGGTATAGATGCAGATTCAGATTGGTTGTCCTCGATGTAAGGTATGTCAGTATCTCGTCCAAGTCCAAAGGCCAATGCTGGGCCAGTCTGACTGCGAGACAGTGGCACTTTGATGGTGAGAGAGGCTGAGATGATTGGACTGTCCGTCGCTGATGTCGAACTTTGCTTCCGCCCCGAACATGTTCCTCCTGGTAATTGTTCTTTGCGGATGTCGACGACCGAAACCTGCGGTCGCATATTATCTTCGGTGCAGAGCCGCAGAGGTCTTGCAAATGCACCACGAGCTTCCTATCGATACACAATGCAATTTGAGGAAACTTCATGCATTAAAATTCAGGAACTCAAAGAAGACAACATCGTTACGTATATTCAAAAAATAACAGTACAGTAGAACCTCCCTATACAAGTACTCTGTAAACTAATATCCTCTATAAACTTATACAAACATCCTGTCCCGACATGGGCCTCCCCATTGTGACATGTCTTTCTAAACAAGTAGCCTCTATAAACTAATACATCCAGTCCAAAGTTATTAGTTTAAAGAGGTTCCACTGTATATAATTACGGTGCAAAATGCTGTTCGTTAAAACTGGGTTCTTCCTATATCACGCAATACATTTTTCAAGGGACCGAAAGTTTTGTTCCTTATAACCGAGTTCGTTATAAACGGGGTTTATACGGGTTTTACGGTTTATACAGTAGAACCTGCTTAAACTAATAACCTCAGGAATGGATGTTTGTATTATATTAGTTTAGAGTAGTTATTTGTTTAGAAAGGCAGGTTACAAAAGGGAGGCCCATGCCGGGATCGGATGTTTGTATAAGTTTAGAGTGGATCGATATTAATTTACAGGCTACTTGTTTAGGGATATTCTACTGTATTTAGTTTCCCAGTGTTTACTGTTTGCTCGAACAACATAAATTTCCACACCAATCTAGATGTACATTACCTGCTCTAGTGTCTTTTTTCCCTTATCCGTTCGCTTCTTGAACCACCGAGAACTGCCATCAACAGACAGAGCCTTGTACGAAATGTCTTCCGCTGATCCAGATCGTGATCCAGACCTCGAACCAGACCCGGATCCTGGTTTGTCATTCTTGCGGCGAGTCCAGTAGAGGCCCTCATCGTCCGTACCCCATGCCATCGACTTTTCCCGACGGCGAAATAAGCGAGATGAGAGCGATTCTTGACTCGATGACCTGTGTGTGCCTTCTGGTGCTCTGGATGAGTCTAAAGAAATCACTTCCAGGGTGACGTCGATTGGCAACTGCGTCAGTGATGCAGAATCGCTGCCTTCGCATGCACTACTGCCAGTGTCCTGGTCCAATTCCAATCTTTAATACACAATTAAGAAGCATATTATATAATCATTCTATATGGAAAGGGCTTGGTTAAATAATTCACACTTACTCAGAAGATGGTAACCGAGATTGCAACAATTGTGCAAGTGTTACTGCATTCACGTCCATCATTCTCTGGTAAACTTCATCAAGTTCAGATGCAGTCACCTAATAAAAATATCCGCATTAATGGCATGACACTGTGTTTAGAAATCATATTCATTTATAAGTTTCATACCTCGAATAACTCCTGATAGTTATCGATCATGCTTCGCACAACTTTAATAACATCAATCCTTTCCTCGGCTCGTTTCGTGCTTTCAACTTGAAACGTTTTTTCACTACCCGTTCCACCTGATTTGGCTGTGTGAAGAACATTTGGCCCAAAGAGTGTTGCTAAATTGTTGGAATCCATTTTGTTTCCAGCAATCTGTAATATTTATTACTGCTATATACTGGGAACACGCTCATTGCATTATGAATTACGAGTATATCTGTTATATAAAAATATTACTATTTCTCCAGTGTCGCATCTGTAATCGTTGGCACACACAGCTACTTTTCCTAGGAATCGCAATAAAGCCCACAGTGTGTCCCTGTTAGGAACTGGCAGAAGTTGAATGAGGAACCGTAAAATTTCCAGCTGCTGCCGTCGGTTGCGGATTCCTGGACATGCATTTCAATTGAACAGCTGTTATAGAAATGGCTTTATGTGCATTGTAATGTGTTACAATTCATTATAGGTAATGGAATTCACTTTGAGTTCCAACAAAAGCTGGGTAGAGTTCTCTAGTGAGCAAAGGCTCTGGTAGATCTCGGAAGTATTCCTTGAGCAGAGTTGCCACATCATGAGGGCAGTGCTCCTTTCCCAAGTTCATTTTCTTGCCAGTGTCAAAATCTTCCCTCAACTATTCAAATAACAACACAAACATTAGCTTAAGTTCTGTTGTTCAGAGCTGTACTATATTTTTCTACCTGGCGAATCCGCTTCTTGGAACTACTGATTCGGAATATTCCCAAACTCTGCAACCCTGCAATTGATAAATGATAGTTAAGCATGTGTTTTTCATAACTTATAATCAAAGGCTACCAATGTGAAGACAAACCAAAATTTTCAATGTGTTCAAAACAAGTGCTGACCACATGAGGAATCAGCGGTGTAGGAACTTCAGGTGCAGCTCCCCATTCCTGAGGGCAAGTGTCCAAGGCGCTCAATCCCACCATGCTGCAACTCTTTCTATCTAAATTCAACGACTCCAAACGACCATGTCCTCCATCAGTTTACTCGTATAACCGAAATGACAGACTTCATATTATATAATTAAGAAACATTTATGCCATCAATACCTGCTTGGCGAGAAACCTTTCACTGCCATTGATGTCCAACGGGATGTTGCAAGATGTCTGACTTCCAGCTAGACTTCTGCTCTTATCCAAAAGTCCTTTATCTCCACTTATGTCTTCTGCACTTTGGCTTCCAGATGAAGATCGCAGTTGCTCCAACTCCCTTGCCGGTAGGACTCCACTGCTTGTTGAGCTGTTCCTGCTCTCTGCATCACTTCTGGATGGGATGCATTTAGCCAGTGGTACACCAAAAACGGCCCCTTGGCTACTAACGGCCCCAGAATCTTTGAATGCAGTGCTCTGGAAAGAACCTGTGGTCACAGCCCTCTTCCTCAACATCAGGGCTCGCCTTTTCGGCTTCGATTCATTGTCAGCTGGATCTGAGAAATAATTCAGTTAACAACCAGAATTTATTCAGAATATTTTCCCTCCATTGTTTCTTGAAATTTCCAGGATATCCTGAGTGAATGTCTTGACATATTTTAGAGGTGAATGTAGATAATTGTTAAGAGTTTCATTCAAGACAGTGCCATTTAAATAAAAGTAAAATGTTTATTTTCCCTTCTAAATGTATATTAATAATATTACAAATGGCCATTTTCTATAACGTAAAATTACTTTCACGATTATTGTAATAATACTATTGTCATTCTATGACTTGTCCAGTTTAAAAATATTTCAGCTGATGACACAATATCCGTGAGAATCACGTTTCAAAAAAAAGTAACCGGAAAGACTAAAACGCTGTAAATTCCCAGTTTAAAGGCAGACCTTGCAGTTTAGGCGACTTTTGTCTAGACCGAAATAAATCAGTACACTTGTGTGTACACTCTCTCAGAGCAAGGCAGAGTGAGAGGGGCTGCTATGGCAACAGCAAATTTTGTGCAGGCAAGCAAGTCTCTGATCTATATTTCGGTCACAATATAATTTGGATTTGACACGTGGAAAGTATTCGGATTTTTGTACAAATATCAGGAATAAAATAATGACAATATATAATTCACATAAATATATATGGTTGTTTTAAATAAGGCAGAAAAGTATAAAGTGAACTGTTTCAATAATAATCTGCTCTTTTGAAAACTGAACATATTGCGATCAAGGATCCTTCACTGCATGTTTCTCACTGGAGCAGATGACTTGATCCAAGGGCAACAACGAAATTATTGCTCTAGTTGCTGCTCTGCTTTTGGACCGAGTATTAACTTAATACAACCATACTTTATTACAGACACTCTAAATAAGAAATCTACACCATAGGGCAAGAGCAGGATGCATGAGAAAGGAACGTGACAAATCAAAAACTGTTTGGGTCTGGAACATGCATTGCTTCTGAATATAATTTGGTTATTAGACCAAAGTACAGCAGAGTAATTTTAGGCAATTTTACATAAAGCAAAAACACATGTTCACAAAACTGAGTCGGCAGATTTGGCAAATGTAGCCTAGAGCAGTTCGTAAATCTTACACAAGTTTGGAAACCTCCTGACATGTTTTCCACATGCGCCCAAATTGAAATTTGAGCTGCCCACCATTTTTTAAAGGTAATTGAAAAATGGAAATGGCCAGTCCCCAAGTAGCAAAAAGGTGATATTGATTATTTACTTCATATCGTATACAGTAATTAATCATATTTCTCATTGACATTCGGTCATAAAAACTTGTTAAAATCTCTGGTTTTGCAACTAAACCATCCAATTCCAAAGTTGGCATGGCCCCTGGCCCATTGCCGACGGTGGGAACAACATGTCTTTGGTGTTAATTGACATTGCTATTTCTCCAATCCGAGCAAGGAGCTAAACATATGTTCTACTAACCAATGGCTATTATTCTCAGTATTTTGCATTAGAGACTCAAATACTGAATCCTAACACAGCAAACAACATTATCCAATCCTTAGCTATTTTCCCCATATGTTAAATCCCAATAAATTATTGGCTATATGTTTATTTCTGTACTGTTATACCAAGGATACAGACATAATGGCCGCCAATTCGCCATCTTTATAAACTTCGTCCCAAACAATTGCTTAGTTTGCTTTTTCTATATTTAGCTTCTATGACTGCATCATCAGTATACATGTTTCATAGTATCAAATTCACATACCTGTATGTTTCGGTGGTGTCACTGAACAATCAAGGTCGCTTGATTTCAGCTTCTCAATGGCGATTTTTCTCAAGATGGCTACTTCGGCTTCAGTCAATGACAATAAGTTGACATCCGTTAGCACAACTTGGTTGCCGCTCGAATTGCACCACTTGCCATCGCCCTTTACATATATCACATATAAATCATTATTTTCTTTTAAGTAATTCGTTAAACATTTCGAGAGACAAATTTACCTGTGGGGTCCATAGAGCCAGAGATGCAACCCTTGACTTTGAGCGGGAGCGCCATATTCGACGAGGATTCAACCGTCCTCCAGAACCAGTCTTCGCCTTCTGCATCACTGAATCCACAAAAACATCATCATCACAATCATCATCCGTGTCACTAATGTCACTTTTTGCTCTTCTGCCACAACGAAAAGCCATCATTTGTATTATTATTGGAAATAAAGCCGGTTGAAATGTCTCTAGCTCTCCGCAATATCTTCTCGCTAACTTAACGCTTGCAAGTTTAGGATGTTATCATGCCGATTCTGGGCTCAGGAAATGGCGACTAGTTGGCGTTTCCTTCTAAAACCAAACGTCAGCGTCCGGCCGATGTAAACAGCAAAGGAAAGACGGTTCATTTTCAGAGCTATAGGCCAACCCACCGCGCAATATGAGTTTGCGCATTCTTTTCGATCGAGCAACCGCACAACATGCAATTTTGCACTGCGAAAAATAAACAGTCTACCATATTCTAAACCTATATGCAAAACAGTTCAAAGATTTATGGTTGTTTTCGGGATTAAATATTATGTATACAGATTTATTAAAAAATTATATTGGTGAAAGGGTTCAGGAAACCATGCGCGGAGGACCATTGACCGCTTCGTTCAATGAGTTCCAAACTGACTTCAAAACACCAAATTGAAGCCCACATGCTGATACACGTGAAATGCTGCTATAATTAACAAATAAAACGCTGATTCACCCTTGCAAGAAAATTCTAAAAGCGGACATCGTACTTTTCTGATGTCAGCATTAAACATATGATACAAGAAAATTCGACAATATTTCATATGTCATGATGAATAATTATAATAGCAAACAATATAGTTGATTTTATTTTACTCTTTATATCATATATATATGATGACTGTCGTGAATAATGGAAACACTTTCAGCACCTGATTTTGTCAGAAGGGATTAAACATTTGATCAAATTTGATGAGTAAATGTTATATACCGTACACTTCACTGCCCCATATCCCAAAGTGATAATTGATGGCTAAAAACATTTCCAATTGATGAATCATAAAGTTCCAAGATCTTCGTAGAACTTTCTTTAGAAATAGGTAATGCTATATCTGTGATTTTACTATAGTAATATCTATATTTACGAAATGTACCAGTAGTAGCTATATTGGTTGCATACGTCATAGCTATTTTTGTACTTTCATGTAACAGCTCGGTTATACTGTACCAACAATCTTGGTCCAATTAACTTGGGAGGCCAGAAGCCCCGCCTCCATGGGCAGCTTCTACCACTTGGCGAGGTAAGAATGACCAGTGACTCAGATTTTGAGCAAATCAAGTTAAAAGATAAATCAACAGTTGATGGCGTCATTTTTTCTTACATGACACCTGCTATTTAACCATATTCAGTCTTAGTAGTAAATATTTATTATTGATGTAGTATTTATTACATTATGTAGTACAGTTTGACAAATGAGGCAATTATTGGCTGCTTTCAATATTCCTATGTAAAATCACAATTTTAAAATTTGGTTTCACATTTCAACAACAAATTATTATAATTTCAACCTTAATTAAGTATAAGTCAGTAACAGACAGGCTGTAATGAAAACAAAATTGTTTTAAGAGGAGATTTTGTGCAAGGTTCAATTATATTATACCATACATTCTTGATTATACTGATCCCCATATCAATTAAAAACAAAATTAGCAAAATCGATATTTAATCATGTTTTAGTTTGAAAACGAAATGCATGAATTAAGCAAGATTGTCATAATCTGACGATGTTTTCCAACTTAATTTCAAAATGGAATCTACAGTATGTACTAAGGCCCTACATATATTTTATCCTTAGTAATTTTGAAGGTTAAGCTCAACAGCATTGGAAATCCGATTTATGAATTGGTTATTTAAATATAATTTGTCAATGAATGCATGCATTTGAGATCCGCACTATTGCACTATACTGTATATAATATTACCTTGATTGTTTGATTAGAATAATCAGTGACCTACCAAACATTTATATTCTGTTAGATAATGGACAATACATGCATGTTAATAATTTAATCATAAGCATTAATAAAGTAATAGGCCTAAGTTGTTTGCATTATACATATCAACTTTCTGAATTAAACCTTGCTTGGGAGCAGTGCTGATATTGTAAATAATACTATACACAGTTCCACCTTTTACTTCTGAAATCCAACTTAGATAAAATGATGAACTATGCGCACAGCTTGAAGGAAACTGATATTTGCATCTTGAAATGTTTCCAAGTTGCAGGCGAAATATTTTTGGACAAATATGAGCGGCAATTTCCGTGTTATATATTTATTTCTGGTGTGGATTCTGGGAGTGAATTTTTCAATGTTGTACATTTTATAAGCTATTCCAATTTTATCTTTTGTCTTTTGTAGTTGTTGTTGTTGTTTTGAAAATAAGAGCTATATTACAGCATATCCTGGAGTACATTTAGATTTGAAAAGTAGTAGGTATATTATTAGTATATAGTGAAATAAATAAAGCAAACACGAAAACAAGCTAAAGGTCATCTATTGTCATTTGTTGTTATTACATCAGCTATCTTGCCAACACAACACAACGACCTAATCAAAAGTTCTGATGACATGCACCAATTCAGCAGATTGCCTGGTAATAGCGAAAAACCCAGCAACCGTTCACCACACCACATTCAACCTGCTCGATGACCCCTCCCCCTGCTGGCAAATACTTCCTCTGACGTCATCACGTACACATGCAAGCCTCACGACATGTCACATGAACGCACGTCACCCTGACAATCTCACAGCATGCACTGCCAAAAACATGTCAAACAAACTCATTCCGCTCATTTCTACGAGTATACTGGCATTCAACATAGTATAAGAAAGTTGATAACAATCTTTGCATTTGGGTTGGATTGAACTGAGTCATGCAGACAAGCCGAACTCACATACAAAGGGGTTGCTTTTGCTCGCAGCAACTAAACTCCGCCCACGCTGCATATTCGCAGACGCCGATGAACTTTGACGGATCGAGACTCCGGAAATGCTTGTTGTGAAGCTAGTCAAGTCGACATGAAGTCAAGAAACATTTTTAGATCTGCAAGTTGGCGACTCGCCTTCACACACACAGCATATACAGCGTAGTATATGCAGCACACAACTGCAATCAACTTCAATGCAATTCCATCAAGTTCCTCACTTCATTTACTTACATCATACAACCAAAACACAATTGGATAGTGGAGTCACACAACAGTGTGCAATTTATATGTCATACTTGTGCTGAATTGTGGTATTCTGCCCAAACGATTCAATTTCAAGTAATTCCGGATTGGCTGAATATAATAACCTTTTGTGTAGGTACTTCTGTAACACAATTTGTAACTAAGATATAATTACATAACTAAGATGTTTGACGTTTCTTTATGCTGATTTTAGTACGATTTGGTACCATAAGGATATCATTTATGCAAAACTTAGCAAAAACAAACTGCAGCATGGATTACTGTAACTGCGTCATTAGGAGAATTTGACTTATTGCCAAATCCTTGAAATTCTATACGAAGTTGCGTCTGCCACAAACACTTTCAAACAAAATTTTTCAACCAAAACTCCTAACCTGAAAAATGGATATACCAATTGCTTACTCTTATTATCTTTTTATAGACAAACACCATCAGTATAGGTACATTCATCATACCCTCATTTTGAGAGCATTTAGAGTTTCCAATTTCGAGGCTTTCGTGTGGGTTAGTATATTATACTACTACTACTACTAGTTCTTTCCACAGCACTACCATGTTAGGCATTTACCAATATAATTTAGACCTATGCAAGTCCGTGGTCCATGCACCCGAAATAAATGGCCAATTTTACTCACTGAGCTGTGGGGTGATCGTAACCACTCCCATTGAGGTTGCTGGCTGCAGCTAGCCGTGACCAAGCATCTACTACTTCTATCCATGAGCACTCAAAGCACAGCAGCAACTTTCAGTGGCATCTGTTTATCCATCGATTGACCGACTACTGCTCAAAGGACAAGGCCTGCGAGTGGTGCATGGTGGACGATGTGAGGCATATGATCATCAGTGGTCTCCTTGGTAGCAGCACGAGCAGAACCAACCCGAAGCCAATCCTCTATAGCCGCAACCAGAGCACAGCAGTCCATGAGTATTTTTGGAGAGGAGGGATCTTGTGCAAGGCTAATTTTAGCACGAATGTAGGTTTTCGCACGGCCGCCATCTTGGATTCCCTCGCTAACTACCAACTAAAAAAGGAAAATCACGTGCTGACTATCGCACTCTGTACATGATATAATAACGAAACGACATTTTAACAAATGCAAATCTGTACAGAACATTCCAAGCACAATGTGCAAAGGAAAATGTGCATAATATGGAAAAAATACGAAATGATTATTATATTATTTAGCAGAGCTATATATAATGTTTCACACTTTTTACAAAGTATAATTGTTAGAGAGAGAAGGAATCTGGACACATGTTTTACACCTGATAACAGATGTAAAAACCTTGTATTGTTTCCTTTTTGCATGTTTCTTTCGAGTAGGTTTGCTTATACAATTCATTAATTAAAATGTATAAACAAGTGATATCATGAAATGCTGTAGCCTAATTTTTCAAAAATTTGACCAAATAACGTTTGTGTCAAGTAGACTAAGAAAAAGGTGAAAAAGCTAGACATGATTTGATACCACTCATGATGTAAAAGCGATGTCTCAATACTAGAACACCTTTTATGTGTTTATGAAGACTTTATATGTGTTTATGAATACCAAAACACAGGAAGCAAAACATACACCATCAATGCTCCACCATGAGGGAAGGAAATTACCATCATATTTATACACCTTATGGTATACACATGTACGTCTTCCTTTTGTACTTGATATATATGCATAGTCATGTGATAAAGCTGTTTACCGATCAGCTCTTTAATAACCAAATTTTATCCTTGGAATTTACAATTATATCAGGCTAGACACTTGTCAAAGTGAGGTGATGAGCAGTTTCAAATGATTTACTGTACTACTGGTGACGTGGGAAAAGTATCCGATATTTCTGGACTTCACAAAATGCTCCATCACATCCTGGGAAATGTATTTAAAAATTTAGTTGGAAAATTGGAGCACCAGCTATTGGAAAGGTACTGTATATCACACAATTCTAGTCATTTTTGGAAGAATCACCGTTTTGGTGGAAATCTATAAAATCGAGATGCCTAATCCCAGCAGTGATATAGCAGTTGAAAAATTTAAAAAGTCCAAAAACTCAAAATTTGCTTGTTTCAAATTAAAGGAACAGAGAAATAGGAGATTTTCCCGAACGACTGCGCATGCGTATCAAGTGAATTCTTTAATAAGCAATAAATTGAAGGTCTGTTTTTTAATCATTGTATAGTGAAACCTGTCTATATTGAACGACTATGGAACCGTTCTATAAGGAGAGGTGTTCAAGATATCAAGGCATGATCATGCTTGGAGCTCTACAAAACCGAGCAAAATCGGTCCCAAGAAGCAGGTGGCCCCTTATATACAAGTGGTCCTCACGACAGGTACGTGTCACTGTTTTGTAAAGTAAATAAAAATACATAGGTGTAAATCATTACTTGCTATGACATGCATCCATCAGTGGAAATTGTTATAAATTTTGGAATTACAAAGTATACTCAACCGAAACTATGACTAAAATTCCTATATCAAATGAAATACTGATACACTAAGGCAAGTGTTAACCCAACATTGCGACTTGACTGCATCACACATTGCTATCGCTTCCACTGCATGCAGTATAGTGATTACATAATTAAATAATTGCTGGCCGCTAATCTACTGTCCGGAAAATTACGGAACTTGTCCTACACTATGTGTTTCGGCTCATTTAAAGGGACAGTAAAGGCAAACAAAAATGTTTGATATGTTATTCAACTGCTGAAAGTATATAAATCTGGCCATA
>JAQIWR010002099.1:0-11904 GCA_034695945.1 Glomeris hexasticha
GATGGTTAAAACATTTGCCCCTTTACATTCTGCATTGTAAAACAGTATGGGTCTGACAGACCCATGTTGGTAAATATAGGGGTAGCGGAGATGTTGGGAATCTAAGGGTTAAGGCAACAGTTCTGCCTCCGAAACGTTTATATTTCCCAGTCCTCCCCTATAGAGCCTCCAAGTACCTCCAAGTACCTCCAAGTACCTCCAAGTACAATGCAACCACACCGACTATAAACGAGAATTTTTATGGGCCTGGTGCACCCCCGAGATGCATGTGGCATTGGATGAAGGCTACAAGGTACGACTTTCATTTGAATTAGCTTTAAAATCTTGTTTCAATTAAATTTCTTTATCATTTAACAGATCTCGAAAGTCCAAATGGTGTGGCGTTACTCCCAGCATGTGGAGTACGGGAAGACCATGAATACTTACCCACGTGGCTTATTCGGGTCTTATGTGGACATGTTCCTAAAAATCAAACAGGAAGCATCAGGATGGCTGTCGTGGGTAAAATCTGACGCAGACAAGCAAAAATTTGTTGATGACTATTTCGAGTAAGTGTACATACACAAGCAGCTGTCTTTGTGAATGAAAAAACTCATTTTGTTGATTTCATTTGTTCATTATATTTTTTTAGGAAAGAGAAAGTACACCTAGATAAAGAAAAAGTTGAGACCAACCCCCGTAAACGAACTCTTGCGAAACTTTGTTTGAACTCGTTCTGGGGCCGATTCGGTATGCGGGAGGAGCTCCCGCAAACCGAATACATTAATGACTAAAACAAGTTCATGGATCTGATGACATCCAAGAAGTATATTGCCACAGATGCTAACATTGTCAATGAGGAGCGACTTTTTGTGAGTTATTGTCTGAACAAAGACTTCATTACAGGATCTGCACAAACAAATATTGTGATAGCCGCTTTCACAACCACTCTCGCATGGATAAAATTGTACGAGCTGCTGCGTATACTGGGAGAAAAAGCTCTCTATATGGACACAGATTCTATAATCTTCATTTCACCACGAGACAGTGACCCCCTCCAAGACTACCTTGGGGAAAATTTTGGGAAAATCACAGACGAGATTGCTGCAGAACATGGTGACGGTTCCCACATCGCAGAATTCGTTAGCGGGTGGCCGAAGAACTATGGTTACAAAGTCTCCCACGGTAAAGTTACCTTCAAAGTAAAAGGGATATCCCAGAACGTTGAGAACTCTACAAAAGTAAACTTCAAGGTAATGCTTGAGCTGATTCAAGGTTTTGTCATGGATGGTGAGAACACGAAGATCGTCATTTGCGATGATAAAATCAAGAGGAACATGGTGGAAGTATCTCTAACTAATATAAGAGCAACGAAGACGTACCGAATCGTCTACGACAACGCTGTTGTTGGACCTAACTTTAAATGTTTCCCTTTTGGTTATTAGTAGTTAGTTGTTTCTATTGTATAAAAGTGCTGTCGTCTTGCAATAAATTCATTTTGTTTCTTTACACCTTTGTGAGAAGTACATCATTCACATCGGCATGGAATTTGAATTCAACCCTGATCTACAAGCACCATTCACATGTTTGGTTGTTAGAGCCACAATGTCGGGAAAGACAGATTTAACCAAGTGCCTCGTTGAAAATGCCGCAAACTTAATTTCACCACCACCTGAAAGAATTGTGTGGTGCTACGGCGAATTTCAACAGATATACGAAGAATTCGCAGATGGTAAAATAGAGTTTATCAAAGGTTTCCCGAATGATTTGTACGAGAGTTTCAAATCAAATACAAATAATCTTTTAATTTTGGATGACTTGATGTCCGAACTTGGAAATGATAAACGGCTCTGTTAATTGGTTTACAAAAGGCTCACATCATCTTCAGCAAAACTTGTTTCCTAAATTTAGAGATAGTAGGACATTAAGCCTAAATTCACATTACCTAGTGATATCCAAAGCAATTTAGATCCTTTAGCTCACAAATTATATCTCCTTAAGGTACTACCTCGCCCACAAACACTGTGGGAATCAACCAGTACCAGAGAAATTAAGGCAGTACATGCATGTACTCGCTCAAGACAGAGAGTAAAATGGCCAAATAGATAAGGCGATTGGGTTTATAATACCGTGTCTTTTCCTATCGTTTAATCTTATGACTTTTGTTTGTGTAAATGTACATTGCATTACTTTTTTAATTGTTCTTTTCCCGCTGTTGTTAGAAAATGTGGTGGGAGTGTGTTGAAGTTTGAGAGCCATTAGCTGAAGCGCTTTTGTTTTATTTGAAGTTATGATGGCTATGTTTTAAGTTGTTTTCTATTGTTTTGATGTACGTGATTAAACAAAAATGAATAATGGCAGTTCTTCGAGTCTGAACTCTTTTTAGAAGCCTTTCAAAGTCCTAAAGGGGAGTTTTAAGCCAGAATATGGTTTAAATTGGAAGTTATCAACTCAACAGTGTCTATTATGTGTCAGTATTGTTTTTAACAGCGATGTTGCTGCACATACTGCTCAAATTGTGACATGTTTGTTGCCAACATACTCATTTAAATGAGCTAAATCGCATTCTTCATTTTTCTGGTGTATTGATGCATCTTCTTTAAGTTTTGGTATATTTATTTATATCATATACATGGACATACGTAAATTTTATGTAAGCTTGTTGACATTGTAATTATTCCTATCTGTTTTCATTCATTTCTTTTTCGCCGTATTAAGATTGGTCTCATTATGACCCTGAAGATGACACACACGTGTCGAAACATGTTGGTCAATTAAAAGAAGACCTCATCATATCTATGAGTTGTGGAATTTATTTGCCTTCACTGCATCTTATTGGTTCTTATCAGTGATGTCTGGTAAGAAAATGAAATCAGATAAAGGAAATATGTGTAATTACATTTTCTTATAAGACCCTATAAGATCTTATAGGATTTGCCTTATAAGAAAAACGAAATCAGTTGCTATCAGAATGAGGTCCTATCAGTATCAGATTCTATAGTCTTATGATAAATAGAAAATTTTCTTTTTTATTTGAGCAAAGGGGCCACTACCACCAAGTCGTACACTTTTCAAACATCCAATGAACTACCTGATGTATACCAACTGAACTACCAACTGGTGGTAGTAGCCCCTTTCTAGCAGGGAGAGAGGTAGATGTTAGTATCACTGGTTGTGGACCAACCAGGGAGCTTGCACTAAAGTGCAAGGTTATGAGGGTTCCCAGTAATACGAGATTTAATTTACGTCCGTGTTGAAAAACCTGTGGCAACCGGGACGTAATAAACGAATTGTCCCTGTTGCCATTAACAAATTGTATTTATTGTTAAATTGCAGCACTTCAAGGAAATGATTCACGGTGAAGAGATTTATATCTTTTAGTTTGTCAAAAAATGGAAGTAAAATGGGTTTGGGGGGAGGGTTTCAGCCAAACGGGTTTGGGGGGAGGGTTGTGCACGTTTTGGGACTGCTCTTTTAGTTATAAAGGATTCAGCCAAACGGGTTTGGGGGGGGGGGGTTTGTGCACGTTTTCGGACAGAGATTTGCTCTTTTATTTATAAAGGATGAATTTTGTCATGCAAATTGCCATTGTGCAAACTGTAAATGACTCACCTGTCATGTAGTTCCAAAAAGTCTCGTACATACCATACAAAAACGCCAAAATCATGCCAAAATTAGGCTCGTACCTACGGTTTACTCTTACATCCGGGTCTCTTACAAGCGGGTCTCTTTAACACATATTCCTCTACTTCGAGTTCGAGACTTTCATAAATCTCTACTACAACCGGGTTTCTCTTACATCAGGGTGTCTTACATACGGGTTTGACTGTATACATGAGCCATTCAAATATGGCAACGAATGTGTATTGAAATGGATGTCATTGACCTCCTTCAAGCTGCAGAACCTTTCAATGCTCGTGTTGTCCATGATCATGATAACTGTCCTGACTTTTGCAAACACCCCACAGTGCTATGAATGCAGATATTCGTATTGCAACACTGAACTGAACACCAGTACGAGCAACACCCATTTATAAAAAGATTAAACAATGTATACCTGATCTCAGTTTGTGGCATACTCTTCAATAATATGAACTGAATTATTGTCAACAGGACTAGCCCAAATTGGTAATGGCTGTAAATTAAAAGACCCTGAAAGAGAACTTATAGTATCTCGTTTCTTCAGCAAACATTATGCAGATTCACTTTACCTAAATGGTATACGACCGTTTCTTTACAATAAATCCGTGCAATTCTACAATCATTCAGCACTTAATGCATCTCAGGATAAGATTACGTCAATTGCCCTAAATACATTGATTAGTTGTGATACTGCACAACAACAAGCTGCTATGAGAATCAAGCTACATAAAATGTTAACTGTAGACACTGTTGGACTACCCAAAGAAATTAACTTTATTGTTGGTGAAACTTGCAGTATTACAACAAACATGGACATTTCTGATGGATTAGCAAATGCAGCATTCGGTGAGCTGGTTCATGTTGACTTTCAGCAAGGTAAAATGCATGTAAAAAGTCTTTGGCTCATATTCCCTAATTTAACATGACTTGGCTGCCTGGCCAGAAGGAGATATGCCCAGTATGCCCAGTATGCCCATTCTCATCATATTCCTGATGAGCAAATTCATATCACACCACACTCTGCCATTGTGTCGTTGAATTCATTCAGAACCATTCCAGCAAGAAGTTATCATTTCCCCATTGTTCCAGCCTGTGCAATAACAATCCACAAAGCTCAAGGAGGGACATTTCCTTCAGTCGTTCATGAATATGAAATGTCACATGAACAATCTTTGGTTTACGTAGCCTTGTCTAGAGTCACTGATCTGAATTGACTGTACATTGTTCTTTCTACTGGAAACAAAACATTTTACCACTGTTTGCGAGGCACACAATGTACCATACCTTTTCAAAAACAGTTTCATTGATTGGCTACTAAAAATAAAAAAACCATGCAGAACTGCTAATTACAATTTGTCACTGATGCACAGGAATTATCAATTCTATTTTTGAATTGTCAAAGTCTTCGAGGTGTTTGTGATGATTTTACAGATGCAGTTGCGTAGCATTGCAACCTGTTACTAATATCTGAGACTAGGCTGAATAACAGTGAAAAAGTCACAGCATAACATTTCCATTGTACAATGAAATTAGGCATCATGGCCATAGAGCTGGTGGAGTTGCAGTGCATCAAAATGACTCCATTGACATCGTTGCAGCACCTCATGTTCACATTGTTACCAGTCAAATACAAATTACTGCGCATAAATCACCCACAGGCGATATTTGTGCCGCACAATGTGTATTACAAAACATAAATATTTTTGTCATTGCAGTCATATACATTTTGCCCAATGCAATTATTGATAATATCATTGATTACATTTACTTTGTGCTTATACCATACTCTGTTGATGATGCATTGTCCAAATACAAAAACAAAAAACATGACCATCTCATACCCATGGTTCTTACTGGTGACTTGAATGTAAACATCTTATGTGCTAATTCGCAGCCACTTGTCAACTATCAACCTGTTGCTTCTAGCCATGGTAGCTTGCTTCAACGCATGACGAACACTGGTGTCGTCTTCCTGAAACTTCCATGCGTGGTAGCTGTGCTCCGTACTTTCTGTAAAACACTTGCAAGTGAGGTACCCGTGCACCACACATTCTACAATAAACGTGTGTGTATAGTAGCTGTGCTCCACACTTTCTGCAACCAACTAGTGCATTGTACCTGTGCTTGGCACTTTCTTCAACATACTTGCGTCTTTGCGTGATAACGGTTTCCTTAAATTTAAATGATCCTTTGCAATTTGCGCGTGATAACTTCCATTTTTCAGGTATCTTGTCAATGCGGTTTCAGTAAGATGTTTCATGTAAAACATTGCTCTTTCAATTATGTTACCAGACTGATGTTTCACAAACCAAATAAGTCTTGCGTTCCTGGGTTACACGTTGGTTTTGTTTTATCGTGACTAACAATTTTGGCTTTAGAAGGATATTACTGGCTGACCATGGAATGCAACACAACCAGCAAAGATTGCAAGTTGCATCGTAATCGGCGAACCACCATTTTGATAAAATTTCTTAAAGGAGAACTGACAGGGTAAATTTCTTGTAGCCGATTTCTCTGAAAAATTTCCTATGCGTTAACAACATGTATTGGCATACGTCCGATTTATTTCAAATTCCCGAATTTACCCAAAATAGGTCCACAAAAGTCTACACGCTGTCGAAATGTAGGGAGTATGGCATGCCACTTGCACCAAAACGTGCCCTCAGTGCGATCTCGTTTTTAAAATGACTGCTCGCAGCAACTCCAAGCGTAGATCATGTAGAGCGTGGCCGTTTTCGATCATAAAACCGATTTCTGCAAGCAGATTTAGGCGTAAAACCCGCACATGTGGCTCGCACGGATGAAAAACTTAGGTCTAAAATTGCGTAGCAACGCAAAACGTATGTCGGTCAAACAGACTTCCCATACCGTGGGGTGGGAGCGGGTGTATCGTCACTGCGCATGCGCATTTCGCCCAAGGTGTTGTACTTTTACATGCTAATAACTTCGTAAAATAACTGGTTACAGCAATTTCCTTGCACAGGATGGTTTACTAATGTGTTTTCTTCTATTAGTAAAAGTTGCAGGGTACCTTACAAAACCGTGTCAGTTCACTATTAACAGCAAATATGTGCTGCTCTTATGTCCAATTCATGAAGAGAACTGGGAACTGCATTGACACAGCTCTCTAACAGCACCCTCCAAATTGCTGTACTCATACCGTACCCCTAGCTACGCTCTTCCCAAATTGGAGAGTTATTTCTGCCACAACCTGTATTTTACATTTTGAAATATCTGTATAGTGGCAAGTTGCAGCATTGTATTGGTTTTTACGATTCAGACTAAATAAGGAGTTTGGGAGAAATCGAAAATCCTATCTCGCGTGATCTATTTCAATTTCAAGGCAATGATATTTGTATCTCAATTTGTAACCAATAATGATAGGCTGCAAGTTCCAAATGGAAAGTCGCAGAGATTATTTGTCAGTGTACCAGATGTGATCACAGAATTTTTAATCAACAAGTGATTAAATCACGCTATTATCATAGCCTTAAGTTTATGCTGGGCCGTGAAGCACGTGCTAATGCAAGGTTTGACCGGAACCAACGTGCAATTTAGATTTTGTATCATTTTTCACCCGCAGTTGGCGCAACTGAGATTGGTCATTACAGCAGGCTGATTCATAGCCCAAACCTAAATTGTTTCATAATTCCATACTTGTGATATAAGTGTCAGACATTTAACACAACATGCATAGCACATTACGCAAGTTTTAATTTGTTGTTGTATCAAATCCTAAGAGCATAGTTGAGTTTTCGATCCCAACTAGCAGTTCATGCACACTTCCATCTCTGTCTATACAGCATAAACTCATGGCAGTAATTCAAGTGCAGGCAATAATATCCTGAATAAATTGCATTGTTTAAACACAATAGAACATTCCCAACAATTTTGCAATTTGAAACTTGCTGGATATCTTTATTGTTTGCAAAAAAGAAATTACATGATCTTGAAAGTGACACCATAGGTCAGATGCGCAATACTGTTCAAGCTCACAGTACATGGCATCCTATTCAATCAACAAAGAAGGCGTACAATGCTATCACTCCATTACAAATTTGATGATGTTTGAAATAGTCAGTTTTGGTCTCACCCGGTTCTCTACAATTGTAGTGTAATGTCTATATTCAATGACGTACCATTGACAAGTTGATAGAAAGTTGTAATTCGTGAAACCCATTTCTGGGTTAATTAATAAAACATAAACAAAATTCAGATTAACAAATTGTATTGTACAAGAGTTTACATCAATTACAATAGTTCTTTAAATTAATATCTTGTGTTACAGTGGTACATTTAATATTAGAATTGCATTTAAAATTCAATTTTTTCCATAGAATAGTCAAAACCTTGTTATTGAATCAGGACAAGCAAAAGGGTTTATGGGATTTTTGATGACTGCACTCAGCGAGTTTTTGAATTTCAGGTATGTATGTGTTGTTTATCCATTTCATATTTTCCATCATTCACACAAATTTGTGGACGTGTCGAATTTGTGTCATATTTGTGTCATTGTTTCTTTAAAACTCAGCTTCCATTTAATTTTAGTTTTACAGATAATTAGAAATAAGTAATAGTGAGTTTTCAGGAATACCATGTGCTTTGCATGCTCGTTCGTCTAAAGTGCTGTGCTGCACAACCTGCGTTTAAAACAACCTGAGTTTATGCAAATTTTCCGTAAAAATTATGACCTATAGTGCAATATTGGCAAAATCATTTAAAGTAAGTTCAGATTGTCCAAACGATAAAATTAACATTGAATTGTCTTGTAGCAACCCGGTTCCTACCTCCCAGATTTACCTCTATACTATACAGATGTACTCTCCTACAGTGGCGAGGAGAAAGGCAAAGTCCAGCGATTCTCCAACTTTTAAAGGTGAACAGAAAGCTATTTTCGCGATTTCACAGATGTTGATGGAAATTGGAAATTAGTTAGTGTAGCTACTAGTCTACTTCATAAAAACAATCGCAATTTTTGTACTTGCTTGGTTTATTAGAAATAAAACGTCAAAGTATTCCATAGTAGGTCATATAACCTACCATTTCAAAAGCGTCGTTCCGAGTTTGTGACGTATGAGGGAGAGCGGCGGCCCAATAAACGCGAATCGAACGCGAATCGAACGCTGCATGACATCATTTTTTTGTCAAAATTCCGTTGGGGGCGGCCAAAACGTTTCGATTTAACATAGCTGTTGCTAAATTTTTGTTTTAAAAATGATTGCTTTTGCTAGATTCCTTGACATTAAATGAACAAGTAGTGGAAGATTCAAGCAAGACGTTAAAAAGCTTTCTATTCACCTTTAAGGGAAAAATTAGACGCAGGGGCCGTGAGCAAAATTGCGCCCCTGCATTCTTCTAGGTGGCGCCAGTCGATGCCACCCAATGGAACGGATTGGTCGTACTGGCGCCATTTTCTACCAATGGATGAGTGTCTTGGTAATCACATCAACAACCAATAGGACACATTGGGTAGGACTGACCTAATTCGACATGGGTATATTTATCCGGAGCTTCCATTGCTCATAGTTCTACCCTTAAGGGAATTTTGTGAGCAAGGACTAACCGCTGTTGGTGGCTCGGTTGAAATACTGAGGACCTCCCACAAGTTCGACAAGGGCTTGCTAAGTGGCTTAGTGGCCAAGCCAGGGCTAGGGAAGTATTGTGGCCTTTTAAACGTATGGTCATTCAATACTTTCTAATTGTTCTTACTTGGTGTCGTGTGCGATTTGGCGCGTTTGTAACAAGCCCACCCAGGTTGTTACAATCTGTTAATATCTGCATTCCTGCCAAGATTAACTGGGTCATTGTCGGTATCATTGTGAGTACTAGTGTCACCAGTGGAAAGTGGGGGAGTTGTCATCCACAGATTACCACATTAGGGAGTTTGAACAAACAACGTGGAGATCGTAGTTCCGTAATACTTTGTAGCGCTACGTCTAAGGGTGCTCAGTTTGAGCTGATTGAGAGCGTGACCGAATGGCATGAATGAGTTTTTATTGGAACACGTCCATCCTACGCTTGACTGTAAACACAAAGCTAAAGCAGCTTCCCTGTGTCGGTTTTCGAACATGAAGGCTGCATGAAGGTCTGTTCTGAATTAAAATGGATGTGGCCAACGCGACGGTTCACTCTACAGCTTCCACTCGTTTTTCTGGTAATATTCGCTTGTCGTGAACGCGACTTTAAGAAAAATGGGTGTGGAATAACGTGACGAACAGCGTGAGACCCGTGAATCTTACTTTGCGTACCCTACGTCCTACTCCATGTCGCTTGTTCAAACTCCTAGTACCACCTTCGTACAAACTAACGTGCGAATACAGCTTATATTTAAAAAACGCCATTTTTTTCTAAGATACGTATCAATAAAATACAATATGTTGGGCAAGAACAGGATGTTGGCCTAACAAGTTTGCTCCTAAGCTCGTCCCATTCAATACAAAAATCATCCATTTCTTTCTTAAAACCCCAGAACCTCACTTTGCAACCCATTCCACTCATTAACCACTCTTTGCACTCTTTGAGAGAAGTGTTCCTGCATAAAAGTAGAGATTGCTATTTCAGCAATGCACAGCCAACCCAAAAAATTCTCAGCAGAAGTGCAATTAACATTTTTAATAAATTTGAAAACCTGAATCAAGTCAATCATTACTGTGCGTCCTTCCAACGAAAACAATTTCAGCTCACACAAACGGTCTTCATATGGGAATACCCTTATCCACTAATCAATGTAATTGCCAGTTTCTGAACACATTCTAAAAATGTAAACAATCTGTATCATTTGGTACCCACACCTGCATGCAAGATGCTTGGTTGGACCTCACCACAAAGCCGTGTACTGAACACCATAACTCCCATTAAAACTATCCAGTTCTCGCATCATACCTAATACAGAGTTACCCTTCTTACAAAGGCCAAAAAACATTGTGCTATAGGCTTCTACATCATCTCTACGATAATCACCTGGTCCATTATTTAAGTAGCAAATTGTATGTTGATTATTAATATCAATCATGTATTTCACTGATGAAATTTTGGCAATGACATGTGTCACTTTACACTTATCAATATTGAATAACATGTCCCCCTTCATAGTCAACCCCCCCCAACCTGCCCAGTTCCATATGCAATTCCTTGCTTTACTGTACCTGCTAACTTTGCATTATCTGCAAATTTATAAGTGTGTACAGAATACCTCCATCTAGGTCATCAATATAAACTAGAAATAACAAGGGTCCTAAAAACTTATACTTGTGACACGTCACTAGCACCTCCAGCCTATCTGAATACTTCCCGTTGATCACTTTTGTTTGCTTGCTACCTGTCACCTAGATTTTAGCCCAGTGTAGCAATTGCCCCATAACACCCATTACCAATTGTAACCTTACCAAATGCCTTTGCTAGATCCATCAGCACATATCTACACTTGAGCAGCTATCAACCCACAAAGTGATCTCAAAACTTAAAAGAAATTTTTGAAGCATGATCTGCCCTTTCTGAACACATTATGCGTGTTCCCAATTAAATCATTATCATCAGATACAGAATATCCATAATAACTGATTCTAAAAGTTTGCACACCAATGATGTCAAACTAACTAGCTAATAATAACCAGCTTCACTTTGAGAATCCTTTTGCACGTTTATAATTTGATGGGACATGCACCGTGTCAATTGATCGATACTTCACATATTGCACAAAGTGCATCTACAATCCTAATACGTGCTTATTTTAAAACAGGCAGGTGCAAACAGTTGGCTCCTGGCGTCATGTTTGTCTCATACGTCGCATATACTGTATTTTAGCTCTGTTTACCTGACTGTGTGGAAACCCACAAAGCCTGACCCGGCCACTATGTTCGGATTCAATCGTTATGTTATTTGGGTAATGTTGACTAAAACCCGATCAAAGTATCAAAAGCAGGTAACTGACATACCTAAGTATTACAGGGCTCGAACTGCCCTGCAGCATCAAATAATACAATACAATACATTACAATACAATACAATACAATACAATACATTACAATACAATACAATACAATACAATACAATATAATACAATACAATACAATGTGTCAGGCAACTAAAGGCCCTTGGCCCAACTATGTTGCCCCTGTCAAGTACCTATACCCTCCCCATAATATAGAAAAAATCGTCCAACTTAGTCTTAAACATTTCTACCATACGTGCCTCCACCACCTCACAAGGCAACCCATTCCACTCATCCACAACCCTGTGAGAGAAGAAGTGTTGCCGCATCAATAGTCGGGGTCTCTGTTTCTG
>JAQIWR010002100.1:0-11901 GCA_034695945.1 Glomeris hexasticha
CCGTGCCGACGGGGAGGGTCGCCCGTTCCCTCGTTATCGGGATATGCCGGCGGAACCCGGTTTTGGCAGTCATTCCCTTATTGCCGCTATTTACCGTAACATATGTTATAACTAAATTCCACCACAATTTCAATTAACACTTCCAGCTGTTTTGGGAAAAGCGACTACAAGGGCTTCGCGCGTGTGACATGAACGAAGAGGAATTTCAAAGTCTCGATCTTCCAAGAAACCTTAAAGGTTTCAATTTGCATATTTTTAAAACAGATATTCCTCTCACTTCGCATCACATGTTTAACGATTCTATTTTTTTTTATCAGCCGTTGGTCCAAACGTTTTAGAAGACACGATCCTGCAAAGTATCGCGACGGCTTTGCACGTTAGCGGTTCGCCGGTAACCGGACAAACCGGTAATAAAGCGGCTTTGGAGAAAAACCCGGGAGTTTACATAAATCCAGATCAGCCATTGGTTCAGGTATATTGTTAAAACAGAGGTAAAAAAGTATGTTAAAAACGTGATACGAAGTTACGGTTATTTTAGGCGCTGATGGTGACGGAGGAGGACATCAGGAAGCAGGAGGAAAAAGTACAAGCCGCAAGAAAGAATTTGGAAGAAGCCTTGAAAAGTTTTAGCTGTTGAATTTTAATTTCAAAATTCCATTATATTCCATGATACAAAATAAATAACTGATGCTGTCGGGGCTATTATAATTAATGTTATTATGATTTCTAACAAAATGATAAATTTTCCCAGAAATGAAAAGTTCAGAAAGTTAAGAAATACAAATCCCAGGAATGAAATTGTCAGATATGGAAATCCCAATAATGAAATAAGATTGCACACATTCTGAAACATATGGCTGGTTTAGTATGGAAAATGCATTTTGACTTGAACGGCTCTGCGTACTCTTTTATACAATTGTATAGTTTTGCAATTTTATTTTCATATATACTAAGTGAAGGGTTGTCTTGAAAATGATGCAAAACAAGAACAATGTTGTATGTATATTGATAATTCATGATATATTAATACAAATAAAGATACCAATTTCAATATTGCATTACTCGTGCATTTGGAACAATATCACTTTATTTTCATCACATGGAATTACGTATTTCCAGCAACTGTTCAAATCTCACAGCTCAGAAAAATATTCTAAGCAATGTATACATAACCACAAATCTTCCTGTAAAAACAAAGCATTTAAATCGACGTTGTATCCAATACAAAAATTAGACATATGTACGCAATAAGACGAATGGATTCTTGCATTTTGTATCAACCCATTTCAATATTAAACTGTTACATATATGTATTGCAGTGTTGTATGGAGAACTATATTTATTCTCATATTACCATTGGTATAAATAAGTTGAAACATGGCTGCGTTCAATGTTGGCACTAAAATCACAATACGTAATAAAAATCATGTTAAATAAAAATTACCAACCGTGTACAGGAAAACTTTTAAAATCACGATTTTTAGATTCAATATTGAATGCAGCCATTGCACTGTTAACATACCTAAACATGTGAGTTGTGCTATGAATTACATGTTATTGTGGAATTTACAATTAAACTTAACAAATAAAATTCCACATTTTTACATTGCACATTTGGGTTGTTTCAACTATTTGTAAACAGTACGTTAAAGGTGAACTGACACGGTTTTGCAACACCCCAAGATATTCGGACTGTAGAAAGAATGATTAAAATTAAAACTGAGTTCAATCATTTGTTTTCTTTTTTAAAAATTTATTAAAAAAGTGTTATAACAGATTAAAGTTTGTGTGTAGGCATTTAGTACGTTTTGGTGCAAGTGGCATGCCATATGCGCTGCCTGGATGCAAATTTTGACAACTTATTTAAGAATTTTTATTTAAAAAACGAATCAGTGGAAAAATTATAACAAAATTTTTCCTATTTGGCAATGCTGCCAGCCCGCACGCAAGGTGCATCAAACCCCGACCCCTAACATGTGTTGACTCGTCTGTGTGACGTCACATTTCGGCACAATCATTCATGGCGACATCTGTAACAATTTCTATATAATACCACATATTCCCAGAGGAATCAACATAATAATACGTACCCTTTGAGGAATATTGAGATGTTCATAATACTTGGCACTATCACTATAGTTCCTCGTTGACCAGCATCCCTTCCACCGCTTTCTTAACCACATATTCCAGCTTCAAGATTGGCAATATCCTACCAAATAGAGAAAAACAAAATACAGTTATATCATCCAGTGGCCCAATTTCATGCACATCGACAATGTACTATGCACCATGACGAGCCATGCTCACTGCACCATACAGTACCATGCAAGAGGAGTTTTTCTGGGTGCAGTGGTACTTAAGACAAGCAAGGCCAATTTAAATTTGGGTCTTCCAAAAGAGACCATGCATCCATAATTAAATAGTTGTTGACATATACTTTGACCGGACACCTTCGAACATGTCCGTGTTGATGAAGTATGGGCAGCCGGTGGTGACCTTGATGTCCCTGTGTCCCTGGCCTCGTAGTTCCTGATGCAGACTTTCTCCAAAGCCCACAGAGCTCTGCAAACTTGGATGCGCTGTAGTCCACTAGGTTGCTGCAACCGAAGTGTCCTGCCAGGCTGGCAATGTTCAATATGTGCCCTTGTCCAGCAGAAATCATGTCAGCTAGGAAGGAAGGCTTTGCAAGTCTAATGGGGAGTAATCAAATTTAACAATTTCTTCAACTTAATTCAATTGCAACAGTATATAAACTTGGAAACACCAATTAGTAGGTACCCAAAAATGAGCCAAGCCAGAGTCCTCTCAATCGACTCGTCCGAACCTAGCTGCAAACAAACAAATAAACAAATTGTGTTATTTGAAGTTATAGGAGAACATGCAAAAACTATGTTAAATTGCAACTAATTTTTCATGTAAATAGTCATTTGTGACGCGATTTGCGAGAATACAGCACAAAAGAAAATTCGAAGCGGGCGTTTGGCTTTTCTATTTTGACGACGATTGCCCCTCCGCGGCATTTCTGGGCTTCTGTGATTGGTGACGGATGAGGCAAAAAGATGTGAACCAACCTCTGTGGAACCAACTAGAACCAACCATTCGGGAGGTTCCATTCAGGTTCGAATTTAAATCAAGATGTTCCATAATATGGAACGCCGTTCCACAATCAACGGTTCAAGCAAGCTTGGGTTCAAGCAAATCATTGGTTCAAGGCACCTTAAGGGTTCAAGGATTTCCGTTGTTCAGTCCAAGGAGTAATAATTATGTGTGCCGCTGTCGCAGCATGTGCCGGGGGAGGACCCCCCGGAGGACCACCTGGACCAGGAGACGGTCCTCCGGGGGGTGGGGAGGGACCAGGAGGACCTCCGGCCGGAGATCCAGGCGCCGGACCTCCGGATTTGCGTCAATTGATACTTAGATTGCTACATGCAATTATGGCGGAGTTTTTTGTAAGTAATTATTTATATCTATATAGATACGACTCGATCAGTTTCAAATTTTAATAAAACAATAAGGAAATTGCGCGGATATATATTTTTTTTTTAAGTGCAAATTAAAATCTGAAAAATCGAACGTTTTCAATTTTTCGATTGCAAACGTTCGATTTTTGAGTCGTTAATAAAATGTGCAAACATATGTCTACATTGCGATTGCTTCTCCAATGTAGGGAGATATCGATGTCCATGATGGCGTGCAGGCAAGAGTGGTGCAGGCAAGAGTGGTGCAAGCTAATAATGACGAGGTCCTCAATCTCAAACGCCGCAACGCCACGCTGCGAAAACGTTATTCGAGGCTGCTGCAGAAGACGCGCCGGCGGGACCCCCCGGACAACAACAACTGATTTTAGCGTGTTTATTAATTTCTGTTTGTTGAAGACCCATATAGGTCATTACCGAGCTATGGTTGACTTACTTTCGAGCATTTTCAAAAAATATAGAGCTGTTAAGACAGTAATATAGTGGACAGTGTTCGTGTCAAGTTGCGTAAATTTATTGTAATCTGAAACTTTGTACGAGGTACATTTTGTTTGTGTATTTTTGCATTTAACTACTGATTTGTTTATACAATTATTTTCAAACTGTTCAAGAAAACTGGTAGTGAATTAAAACAACATGTTAGATTTGAAAATCCAGGTGGTTGAACATTTCTGAAATACTTGCATCCATGTTATAGCAATTTACTTCAAAACGGTTCTTGAATGAGAACTTACCTGAAACCAAGTTTGCATTTAACAATATTGCGTGGCTGAACAATTTTACCATTATATTTCTGTAAAACGCTGCAACCTCTTCTGTAAAAAGGCAACCTCTTCGGGGGAAGGAACGTGCCAGCTGACGTTCAAGTTGTCCAGATCGCTGACGCATCCCCAATCCTTATTAAAGATGTAGCGCTTTTATCGTCGGACCCGGTTCCGAGAGGCGGTTTTCACTAAGGTACCTTTATGTGAAGACGTTCGCCGACAGGCCGATCCAGTTTCCACGGCACGCTTCTCTTCTCGAGAAGAGAAGCGTGATGGTAGATGGCCGAAAGGGAGAGCATCAGATTGGACAGAGCGCCGCAAGCGATGTTGTGACATTTCGTGACTGGGAAGCCAGACGACCCGCTTCAAAACTTCCAGTAGCCTGTCGTGGTGCGGCATCAGGTAGTTACCGGCACTGGACACCCGCTGCAATTGGCCGTAAACGTAAAATCGGAACGTTAGCTTCGCTCGCCTCTGAAAGCAGACGCAGATTGAAGAGATCTCGTTGCCGGAAACTTCTTCGGTAGCGGTCGAGAGTTTTGAAATTCCATTGTTTACTCCACTAATTCATCAGTTTTTAAGGGATTAATATGGTTTGTGATGTAATTATCTTTCACTTTATGTATTTTGTATCCTGGGAAAAAGTTATAAATATCCTTGATATCCTTGAAAATACTGGAAATATACTGGAATTTTGAAATGAAAGTTTAGCAGACACCCTGTTATAGCTAAATTAAAAATGGGAAATGTATATTAATTTATACATTTAAGATTGTCCTCGATTCCATTGTTTTTAACATTTTCAGAAAGCCCAGATCAGCTCAAAAAATTATGGCCAATTGGTAAAAAATCAAGTTCAACACCGGCCGAGCATGACGCGTCGTACGACAGGATCTTCAAAAACCTCTTCGCCGGTTTCTTTCCAAAGCAAGACTGACTTATGTATATTATCTCAACAAAACTGTACATTTTCGTAGCAACTTCTAAACTTAGACTGAATAAATTCTAGTTAAATATGCGGGTGTAATTGAATGAAATTATGCAGCGGTCGCGTTCGAGAAATATTTGTTGAAGTCTATCCTGGTGAGAAGTTGACCAAGATGAGGACTTGCTTGATGGCTGCAGATACTGGACAAGATCCTCAACAGTAATTGCGTCTGCAGGAAGAACTTATTGGAGTATTCCTCCACTTCGTTGTCGATCGTTTCCCGCGAAGCGTGCGCGATCTGTTCCACCGTATTGCAAAAAGATTCGCACAGATTGAAAACTTCCCTCAGTGACTGGGAAACCTGAAATATTCACTCATTTAGGATTTATACTTATAATAATTGTCCCAATTTTATAATTTTAACTCATCTCACCGGTTTCATAGATATGAAAGTTTGCGCCGTTACGGTAGCTAAAAAGAAACTATGCGCCAACTGAATGTCATCGTAGAAATCCATAGACTTGATCTTTTCCATTAACACACTGTGCTGACTTTCAATCACGTCAACCTTATAATGATCAATAATTATGATATTTATTACAATTTCTATACAAAACAGAATAAAACTACAGGTCATCTACTGAACTGTCATTTTAAAATTCCAGGATATAACCAAGGACATTTACTCCATTATTTCCACGACAAAAAATAATTAACTTCACTGATATTATTAGTTATTAATGTTGTTATGCCTGAAAAAATAAAACAGTGATTACATAAAACCAAGATAAAACAAATTCTAAACACCCTTACTTGACCGTATTTCGTTACGAGCAAAATAAAACACAAAAATCAATTATTAAATCATGAGATTAATGCTATTCAAAAAAGTCTTAACAAAATCATAAATTTTGGAGGGTTTAATAAATAATCCCAGTACACCAGAACCAGGATTATGAAGAAAATAACAAAATTTCAGGTTTTCCAGTTCAGTAGATGCCCTGAATTATTATACTGTATATAACCTGAAGATAATATTGTAGATTATCTACGATGAAAGTCATGCAACTTCTGAGATGCCATAACTTCCTCGTATTTAAATCATCAAGGTACTTTGCATGGTGTCGAGTGTTACACGGCATTTGCAGAGTCCAACATTTGTGAAGTTGCAACTGAACGCGCTTCACTCGTAACAGGAATTGAAAAATGCAATTGTACCTAAGATTTCACAGCTGTTAATATTTTATATGTATAATATAACGATACTTTCCCATATTACAATGAGAAACGGGAATTACTTTTCCTGCACCGATGCCGTGAACAGTATCGACAACGGCCAGCGCGGGTTGTACTTCAACTCGACGCAATCCCATCCCGTAACGTTTTCTTTCCAAGTCCCAAAATAGTTCACGTCTGTTTGATTATGCCCTGAAAATTACATTCAAAATTGTAAACACGTGCAATAGGAAACGAAACGGTTAACATTTTACATTTGACGTAAGGCGTACAAATCTTACATTTGCAAGATTTCGTCATTTTTACTTAGAACTTCATTTCATAAAGTACTGTCAACCCTGCTTTAGCAGCCTTCAATAAAAGAGCATGCTCTCTTAATAAGACATAGATTCTCCGCCGTATATTCATTATTTTATTATTACTATAATGGCCTTTATCAGCTTTTCGCACATCCGCTGTTACTCACAATCTATTCACTATAACAGGCAAATAATTGCAAGACAAACAGGGCTCTTATACCGAGGGCTGACTGTATAAATACATTTATATTCCTTGGATTGTTTGAAAATATGTACAGTACTTAAATAGATTACAATGAAGCAAAAATATTTTGGAAATTGAGCCGCGCTTCTCGCAAAACATGAATTCGCAACAAATTATTATAATAATGTAATTCACTTATAAATCATGAACCTGAACACAATATTTAATACCGATTTGTTGGTTGTTCAGATTGCAATCGAAATGTTGCAACACTTCTTCATCCAGTAGTACACTCCTGGCAGATTCACCGAAAGCGGCGCGGATACCTACGTAAAATAAACCGCGCGTATATAACCATTTTTCTCCATTTTACAACTGTCTTATTCCGCTATATAACGTACTGGAAATGACACATTTTGCACGTGGAATCCTAAGATAATCGTCAGCCTTATCGATGAATGCCAGAAACAATTCCCCTCTTCCAAGCAAGTAAAAATCTTTGATGTACTTCAAGTGATCGTTTAGTCCGTGTTTGTCCATTAAAATTCTCATATGCTGCAAAATTTAACGTAGATGTTGGAACATATAACAACGATTCCACAAGATTTACAAACCTTTCCAAGAGCCTGTTTAATCACACACAGCTGTTCTTCGAAAGCCTTCAAGTTGAATTCGTTTTCTTTTGCGAGATTGGCGAGTTTCTGCGAAAACTCCAGTTCCTGGTTTCCCAGTGCACTTTCTAATAATACATATGGATATTACAGTAAGGCTTTGTTATATTATTCATGGTTCCCACTCTAATGAACTGCAAATATAGGTTTAAAATTGCAAAATATACGTTTTGATCGGTTTAAAATTTCAAAATATAGGTTTCTATAGGTTAAAAATTGCAAAAGTAAAGGTTTTAATCAGTTAAAAATTTCAAAATACAGGTTTTTATAGGTTTAAAATTTCAAAATATAGGTTTCTATAGGTTAAAAATTGCAAAACAAAGGTTTTTATAGGTTAAAAATTTCAAATATAAGTTTTTAAAGGTTAAAAATTTCAAAATATAGGCTTATATAGTTTAAAATTACAAAATATAGGTTTTTACAGGTTTAAAATGTGACAATATCTTTTTCTAGGCTTAAAATCTCAAAATATGTTTTTATAAGTTTAAAATTTCAAAATATAGGCTTTTATAGGTTTAAAATTTCAAAATATAGGTTTAAAATTCCATATTAGTTTTTATAGGTTTCTTTAGGTTAAAATTTGCAAAATAAATGTTTTTATAGGTTTAAGATGTCAAATATAGCTTTTTATAGGTTAAAAATTCCAAAATATAGGTTTGAAATTTCAAAATATAGGTTTTATAGGCTCAAAATTTCACAATATAAGTTTTTAGATGTTTCATAATAAAACTTATAGTTTTATAGATTTTACTTTAATACCAATATTAAAAATTGCATAAAAATGCTGCAGATTGTACTATAAAATTGCTCTAGTTTTCATAAACTTACACAAAACTGTAATTTTACGGTACAAACTGCAGCATTTTTTTCTACAGAAAGTTTTAACGATATAAATTACCATTTTTGCCACAAATCTGTTCCAAATAAATGTATTATTTTTTTTTTTAAATTCTTTTGGTTTAAATTTTTATTCTCAAGTTTTTTGGGCAAAGTCATTCAAAACGGTAACAATATTTTGTTTGCAAACAAGCAAACACAAATGAAGGTTTTTATAGGTTTTACAGGGCATTTCAAAGTAAATAAAGGTCCGAAATTTAAATATAGGTTTTTAAGTGTTCAGTGGGAACCGTGACTGTATTATAATGATTTGTTTATAACAAGTGTAACCTTTTTTAAACATTTCACTAGATCCCGGTTTACGTTTGAACAAGCCTACGGACACGCCGATGAAGAGGATCATTTCCGCTAACTGCACCGATACGTAACTCGGAAGCATTTCATCTCGTAAACTGTAAACGGTCTCTCGATGAGGATTGGTCAAATAAGAATCGGACACAATCTGCCCCTGCACAAATACATATTAAACGTGATATAATATAATATGTACAGCGTGGACATTTTTACACACGTACCAATGTGACAGATTGGTCTTGAATGTAATCCGATAATGCCGCATTTGTGACATGGACATTATTGTCAACTTGCTGGCTTTTTATGAACAATTCCTCATATTTATCGTACAGAATTCCTTGCAATAACCATTGCTGAAGTTGTTTGAGAAGAGTCACGTGTCCGGATTTCAGGATTCTGATTGCAAATATAAATACGTACAATTAGGATTATACTTCCTACTTGTACATATTTTTATATTTTACATACTTTTTCATTGTATCATGTACTATAGGTATTCCCGACATTGAATGTTTATGAACAACGTTCAAAATTTGGCATCCATGACTCTAAATAAATTAAAACAAATCATGTCAAGTTATTTATAGTAGTGAAAACATATTTAAACATGTGCAGTTAAACTTACAGAGGTTTCTCTTATTTCACGAGTTAGTCTGGTAAGAGCAGGAAGCAAAACCTGATACTGAAAACATTAAACAGTCAGTATAAATAAAATGTACGTACAAATTTTATGCAACTTTTTACAGAGATGCGGAGTTGCATAAATGTCTTAATTTACAGATTCCAGTCGGCTTTGAATGTACGTTGCTGTAACACATCTGTTCTCCAGCATTTCAATTTCCAAAGCTAGAAGATCATTTCTGTAATCTGTCAAAGCGTCATCAAGGGCCATGCATAAGTTCTCCAGGTAGAGTCCAGGTCTTAACGGGCTTTCCAGGCTCATTTCTCGGCTTTTACAAGACCTATATCTGGAATTATGCTTCATAAAATTGTCTAATGTCAGATATTCTGCCCCCAGACGACACAAACGATCCAAAACGCATCTTTCACTCGGATGCAAAGTGAGTCCGGTATCGACCTGAAAAACAACAATTTCCGCCTTATTTTCTTTATCCGAGTCTTAAACAAGCATTTATCTATATAGATTTATGCAATATACCCCAATGTGTTGTCCTTCTATGCGGAAAATTGGACTAGGATTGCCAAAAAGCGCAGCCAACAGCTCGCGCAACATGCTTTCTGACCTCGCTGACAAGTGACACCTCAAATCCATCCAAGGTATATAAATAGTAAGGGGGTTAGGTAGGACCAGATGGCCGATCGCGGTGCACCACGGGAAGCGCGTGACACGTCACCATGTTCCCACTCGCCCCGCGCTTTTTGAATTCCCGGTCAAACGTGTCCAATTGCCTTCATTTTTCCTCCACACTGCATGATGAAAACATGAAATTAAAGACATAAATACATATTTCCATGATTAAAAAAGTAGCACAGTAAATAAAAAAAGAAAAAACGAATGCAGTGACCGGGAATTGAACTCGGGCCGCGTTGTAACACTGAACCAAGCAATGCGGGTCACGTGATTGCAACCACCACCACCTGTCGGATAGCAATTCGGACAGATCACCCGCGAGACGTTTCGCAGCCGCTGCGTAGACACCACGTTCAATACAGTTTCGCGCCCAAACGGCGGCGCCAAACCGTCTAACTAGCCACCGTTTTTCTACTTGCAACCGTTGCGTTGTAGTGCTGCCGTCTAGCGCACAGAATACGAACTAATTTTGTATTCTATTTTAGTGTTTTTACTTACAGTCTTAATTACCCTTCTTAATTACAAAAAAATAATCTTTTTGCCTTTGCTGTTTGATAAACACCACATACGATCGACAGCGTACCTTTCTCCTATTTCGCTACTGCGCATGCGGCGCCGCGTCGCCACCTGGTGCAAGAAAGCCCAACTATTCAATGCGCTGCAGAATCTATAGCGCATTGAATGGTTGCGGTTTCTTGCACCAGGTGGCGACGTCGAATATTCAATCATCCTATCATCCGATCTATGATCGGATCAATGATCGGATTCAATCATATACGCCATCTTGCAGAGACTTCACGGAGGGTGTGGCAGACCACTGTGTTTGTGATTGGCTGTTGGATCTAACGCGTCATCACTAACGCCATCTTGCAGAGTATTCCATACAGCGCGAACCAATTAGCACTGTGAACGGGTTTCGCCATACTTCGTATATATCAACGGCTCTATTCTGCGATTTCGTAGCAACGCGTAATAAACTGATTTTTAGTTCCGTTGCATCATTTTCTTGCATCGTAGATTTTAGAAGGAATTATGGATTGTCCTGCACTTCCGAGTGGATGGAAACGCGAGGAAATTATCCGGAAATCTGGTCTTTCTGCTGGAAAAATCGACGTGTATTACTATAGGTAGGTAAGCCTGGTAAGCCGATAAATGAACTGAAAAACTCGTAGGCCTAATTTTGTATTTTCACAGTCCGAGTGGGAGAAAGTTTCGAAGCAAACCTCAACTTGCCAGATATTTAGGAGATGCAGTTGACTTAAGTTCGTTTGATTTCCGTACTGGAAGAATAAATTCAATACTGTTGCGAAAAAGTAAAAGGCAACGTGGAGCATTGTACGATTACAAGTATATAAAAATATGGAAATTAAACACGTATTACGTACGTTGTAAGTACGTTGTAGGTGTAGTAAAAAAAATCTAAATATTAACAGGAACGATGCATCACTCGTGCCACCGATTAGGCAAACTGCTTCCATATTTAAGCAACCTGTGACTGTGGTGAAAACGCAGGAAAGCAGAGTGAAAACAGACCTTAAACATGGTCCTCAAGAAAAGCCAAAACAAGTACATATATAATGACGAATAAATTAAGAAATTTAATTACATTGGAGTCAATTGTGTAAATACATAATTTTTAGTCATATTGAAGCTGTTTCAAGTCACACAGCACAAAAATATTTCATGTCTTGACTTAATTACTTATACAGTTGTAATTAAAATTGACCCAATATTATATATGTTACGGTAAATAGCGGCAATGGGGGAATGACTGCCAAAACCGGGTTCCGCCGGCATATCCCGATAACGAGGGAACGGGCGACCCTCCCCGTCGGCACGG
>JAQIWR010002101.1:0-11896 GCA_034695945.1 Glomeris hexasticha
AGCCTATATGTGCATGTTATTAAATGCACCAAGAAAATGCACATTAGGAGAATTAGAAAATTTGTGTTTATTTCGTAGACATGCATGCATAGACAGGTTCCACTGTGTAAATGTATACAGTAGAACATTCCTAAATGAATACTGTATAAACAAATAACATCTCTGACCAAATACAAACATCCAGTCTCAGGTTAATTAGTTTAAATAGGTTAGTGTAAAGTTAGCTAAATAGTAAAGTTTGCTAAATAGGTTTATTAGTTTAAAGAGGTTGGTGTAAAGTTAGTTTAAAATGGGATTATTAGTTTAAAAAGGTAGTGTAAAGTTAGCTAAATTGTTTTATTGAAGTTAAACTTCTTTAGCGAGGGTAACTCCGAATTGTTTATGTCACGAAATTCAAATGAGCCCTCCCCTCACCCACCACCCACACCATAGAAGTTACACTGCTTTGGGAGGGTTACTCCGGATTGTTTATGTCACGAAATGCAAATGTTTGTGTCACACAGCTTTCCCCTCACCTACCATCCACAGTTTTAATCTACAAAATATGCAAAAATTACTGCACACACATGTCACACCATACTTCATGACGGTAATTTTGTTTTCTTCAATAACTAATTCGTTTCACACAATTTAGGATGAAAACCACCATTTCGACCCTGTCCACCCCTCTATCTCCTACACTGTTGCAGGAAACATTCTGGAAAAATTCATGCACCTCACTACTTCACACATCAAATCGTATTATTCAGTTTTCCTATAACAACAATCATTCTTTAGATTTAAATCAATAATTCCACATCCAACGCATTCCTAATACTGCTGCACTCATAAATTTCGCTCCCTCTCCGGTCCCTCGCTGACAATTACTGTAGTTCCTTTCCCTTCATATACCATATCTCATGTCACACTTTTTCTAAATTGCATTTACAGGGTTTTTGACCCGGGTTTTTCACAGCTACAATTCAACTGTTAACTGAACACAAATTCCCAACCCCAATCCAGTGAAATCCGTTCATAATAACTCTAGTAAAAAGAACCATCCTGATATATTGAACAATTTTCTCGGTCACGGCAGGGCAATAGGGGTTTCACTATTAAAAACTCCGTTTATAAGCACTCTGGATGTAAGAAACTCCAGTTATAATACTCTCATTTTTAAGCAAATTTTGTTCTCTCTTCCTGTTATAGTGAACAATCTCATGATCAATTGAAATCATTCTGATACATATAAAGGAAGTTAGGGATGATTGGGAAATAAACAGCATTCCAATGTAATGGAATAAGTTGTACAGTCATTCTTAAACATTAAAAATCGCTTTTATTTTAAAATGATGTATCACAGAAATGTTTGCACCAGACTTATGTCACAGACTGATTATAATGTATTAAGTTAAAATAAAATAAAAATTAGATATGTTTATTCGTTATTTTATGGTTCAATGTTTTACCAGCACTCCTGTTATTTCAAAAAGTTTCTTTTATCAGAAGTGCGGATGTAAGAAACTTTGGTTATAAGAACCAAAATATGTGGTACTTTCCAGTTTCTTGTAAACAGATTTCACTGTATTGATATTCGCAAAGAAGTTTAACTTCCCCCGTGTGGTCCTAAGCACACATTCGGTTTTTGTTTAAAAAGGTTGGTGTAAAGTTAGTTTAAAATATGATTATTAGTTTAAAAAGGTTGTGTAAAGTTAGCTAAATAGTAAAGTTTGCTAAATAGGTTTATTTAGGGACCACATCCAATTGAATATCTGCATGTTAGAAGGTCAATTATCTTTAGCCTCTCTGCATAGGTTCAGCACCTATTATTTGATTTAAACTATAGCTTTTCTAGTACTTAAAAATTTTCTGAAGTAACTGGCAGTATTTGTGTTGTTTCTTTTTTGCAGCGTGTAGCACATGACCTTAGCAAAACAGGTCATTTCACATTCCACCTGCACATCAACTTTCTTCTCCCCCTGCCCCTGCTATTTGTGTGAGTTGATTTCTGAGAATTGGTGTGCCCAAACTGCAGCACATTGGCGCAATTTAACCAGGAAAGGGGCGGGGGGGGCGGAGAGGGCTATATAGTTCATTGATTTAACTTTCACTCACCAAGGTAGATTTTCAGTTTGTGACAACTACACTGGACAAACATTTACCCTGCACAATGCTTATGACAGTTTTGGTAAAATTTGCTGGAAGGACAAAAAAAGTTGTTTTTGAATCCAATCTAACTCAGCAACCAGATTTAAAGTTATTACATGATGCATTTCAAACGATCATGTGCAAGGACACAGCGCAAAAAAAAAAAAAAAAACAATTTCCGGAGTCAATTGTTTTTCATATGTTTGACAAAACATTTAATGTAGATGTGGAAGTTGAAGAGGATGAAGTTATTCCAGACTTGGCACAATTGTCTGTCATTTTGACGTATTCCATGGATATTGAAACAAGTGCAATTGAAAATACAATCACACTAACCTCATCAATTTCTGGATCCTGCACAAATGATGATGATGACTCAAGCCATATGCTGCATGTAAGTTTCATACATATTTCTGTTAACTTGGCTTAAAATCACTACTTATTATATAAGTAGTATTTGTTTTTTTAAGTAGTATTTTTATTTATTATTACTGTAATGTATTTATTTTTTACTAAAATAATACATTTATTTATTGTTAAAATATATAGAATATTTATTTGTTACTTTTATTTATTTTTAAAGTAGTATTCTTATTTGTTATTAATGTAAAATACTTATTCATTTAATTACTTTTAAAATAATATAATTGTCTATTGTTAATGTAATACATTTATTTAACAATAGATTTAACAATAAATAAATACGGTATATTACATTAACAATAAATATCTTTATGAACTTAACATTTTGTAATACTGGTAATCAATCATAAATATGCTTATAAAATTTCAGGATATGGAAAAAGATGACGTTGTACAAGAACCCACTGTGATACCCACTGCGACTATAGCATCTGTGCCAACTTCAAGACGTAAAATTACATACCTATGTGAATTGCCACTACTGTATTTTCTCCAACATTAAGAAATGCAATTGACCAAGGAGATGACATGATTATTCAAAAATCACATCAAAGGATTCGTGAATGTGCGGCATATTTGTCACGCATTGTCGATTTTCCAACTGCTCAAGAATATTCTTCCTTTGCTCAAACATTGGTTGAGAAATATCTGGTTCTCAGAACAACAATTGGAATGAACCCTTGGGTAGGTTACCCATAGACATATATAAATTTAGATATAAGTCTATGGGTTACCTGAATTTCTTTATTCTATTTGTTCAATATGCTAACTTATTTTTTGGGATATTAGTCAGCGCTATCCAGACAGATATCGGCATGTGTTAGAAACACGCGATATAACGCAAAAAGGCCGAAGCCTGCCAAAGAAAGTTCTCGCCCAACAAAACGTGGTTTAGCGGAACTTGTAGATGATGATGACGGGACAAGCACAGATAACCATTTCGTTGAGTTGGAAAAGGAGATGAAGAAAGCGGATCCAAAAAAAACGAGACACATTTTACCCATTTAAAAAGAGTCACCCGTAGCCAAAGAAGAGAAGAAATGTCCCAAATGCCATTAAAGGAATCTCGGGAAAAGTATATCATTTTCGAAAAGAGCAAATGGGTAAATATTGGAAAAATCAAATTTTACGGATGATATTTGTGGTTTATGTGATTACATAGTCTCTTGCTAATCTGGAAGTATCTTTAAGAACAAACTGGTTTTTATTTCTTACATATTGTATAAATTAACTTATAATCCCTATTGGAGATTTCCCCCATGGTGGACCTGGTGGGCCACCACTACCACCATGGTGGCACAATGGGCCCACCATGGTAGGTGTGTTGGGCTGCCAACACCACTTCCACCACCACCATGGTGGGTGTGTTGGGTTGCTACCACCACTTCCACCACCACCATGGTGGGTGTGTTGGGTTGCTACCACCACTTCCACCGCCACCATGGTGGGTGTGTTGGGTTGCTACCAACACTTCCACCGCCACCATGGTGGGTGTGTTTTGTTGCTACCAACACTTCCACTACCACCATGGAGGATCTGTTGGGAAGCTGTCACCAATTCCACCACCACCATGGTGCTTCTGTTGGGCCATTAAGCGTAGCTATTTCCAACCCATTCCCCAACTGTGGATCTGTTGGTCAATGCTACCGTGCAACCACTACAAATTTCAATTTTTTTACAAGGCCAATCGCTGCATATATATTTTTTACTTATGTACATATATGGATCGAGACATGCATGTGCTCGTGCATTTAAAATATTTCTGCTCGGAATTGTTTCACTATATAATTCCGTGCACCGGCCATAATTGATACCAGTGAAAACTTATTTTACGAACTATATTTGCTTTGAAAGCCACTTGTCCAAGCATATAATTGCTATATCTGACTTGTACGTACGGTCCTAAAATCCATTATTAAATTTATGGATTTATAAAATTTGCGCAGATATACATATAATACATGTTAGTTTTTATGTACAGTAATTTAAATACATAAATTCACGTTTTGAATAATTACAAATAATATCAATTTTGCATTATGATAGCGGCAACGCCAAGGGAGACGCGGAAAGCAATGGCGGTCTTTGGCCGTGCCGATGGGCAGCATTGTTCAATGCCTGCACGATCACCATATACCGGTTTAGCCCTTCCAAGACTGGAATCGCGCGAGTTCTGTGATTGACCGTAACATACAGTATATACAGATACTGAGATGTTGATCGAGTACATTTACACAAGACAATTCGCGTGAGCCGATTGGAGCTTGCAACTTTATACTTTATGTACAGTATTTTTATTATTATTGAATTACACCAAGTTTTATCTGATCAAAAAGATTGCTATATTGTACATCCACTTAAAAAAATAAAAAATGCACGCTCATAAATTGTTGTAATTAATACAGACTACGTATACATTGAACATCTTTTAGGCGATTTGTGATACTGTTGTTAACTTTCATCTTTAATAGAATGCAGAACAATTGCGTTGCTAAGCCATATATATGGTGGCAATTAATCAAGGGTTATAACACGCGTAATTAAATTATTATACAATTTACAAATTATACGTACGCTAGCAACTGTACATCTGATCATATTAACCACATTTATGGAACTCGTTTGGCTGCACCTGTTCTGCCAGCAGGGGAGCTGTTTTTTCAATGTACATGTATTGCAGAAAATGTATAATAAGCTGCTAAAAAGTCAGACTTTTAATATGTGCATTAAATTAGACAAAGGGTTTTTGGTAAAAGTGAACAATAAAAAAAGGCATATGTAAATGCTAAAAAACTTTGCATGAAAATAACTTCTTATCGTAAACCCGAAAACAGGAAACAAAACTGTTCCATAGGATATCATTGAATAACAGCGCCCCTGTTGGTAGAAAGAGGTGCAGCCAATGTGGTTGCACATGCCCTTAAGTACACATATGTCTACAAACAAAACATATCTCATGCACGTATGACCTTCATCAATACCGAAACAAATTACAATATAAAGTTTGGAAGAAAAGTCCCAATTTTTCGGATTGGAGACTGAGTGGAGGAAGGATCATATCGAATGGGCCATCCACTTGGCATGACAGAACTGACCTTGGACTGCATGTTCAATGTGATTGGAAGTCTAGTTTCTGAAACGTAAGAGATAGGTGACATGAATGAATTCGAATGTTGTGCCTATATACCATCAAATTTGTACAGAAATGCTTGGTTTAATTAGTAATTTTGATAACACTGCATGCTGTGTAAGTGGGGTTTGCAAGCCATGCAGTAGCATGTGTTGAAGTAGAAGCACCCTGTGCCGCAGCATCCTTGCAGTGAGGTGCGCGTACACTGCCGCAGAACATTCACTAATACCTGGCAGAGGTATTGCACACATCAGTGGGGTGCATGTGTGGCAATGCCGTATTAATTACTCCAAAATAACAATCGTTCATGTTGATGGCGCATTATTCATGACATACAAACTAATCAAAATCTCTAATACAGTTTTGCCACACATGTACGTATGTACACATTGCACTTGACATGTCTCTATTTGCAATGCCACTGATGTGTGCAATATATACCACTGCCAGGTATAAGTGAATTACTTGCAGCAATGTACACACCTTACTGCAAGAACACCATGGAACAAGATGCATTCACTGCAAGGCATGCTACCGGCCTTCAAACCCCACTTACATAGCGTACCGTGTTTTCAAAATTATTAAACCAAGCATTTTCGTACAAGTTTGATGGTGCCTATTTCTTACGGTTCAAGATCAATCTTGTCATACAAAGTGATTGGCCCATTTGATAATGATCCTTCCTCATTCAGTCTCCTAGCTATCACGTATCGTCCATATTTAACAAGTTATTTCCGAAAAATCAGGACTTTTATTCCACCCTGCATTGTCCCAAACATAATGAATGTCATCTTTCACGAAATGACACGTACATTAAATACATTTGTTTCTTTGTTGTAGCGCTCTTAAAGTAATTGAGAAATAACCGCGTTATAATTAGTCGGTTTCAAAAACATTTGGAATGTCGCATAGGTACTTGGAATGTCCGAAATCTATCAATAAACAAATACGATAGAAATCCCAAATACTAATAATTTTCAAATTTTGGATAGTGGGGGAAAATCAGCAATGTGAATGTGGGATGGCAAACATGCATTTGTTGTGTCATTAATAACCTGCTCTTGGACAATAGCACCACATTTGTTATAGTTTTGGTTGTTAATAAATGCTTGATAAAAAATGAATTTTTTAATAGTGTAGTATGTATTCCCCTTAGAACAAATGATGGTGTTATTGCTCTTTTCAGGCCTTGTATGTAATTCACTGTGAGAAATAGATCGTTGTCCATCAGCAACGACAAGCATCCTGCCAGGCAATTTTAAACTGTCCTCATCAAATTCAAGAAGCGAAGTTGACGAAACAAAAGCTTCCTGTTCTGCAACTGATAGAGCACATCCATAACCTACTTCTTTTCCCAACATATACATGGTCAATTCTTCATCATGGATTTCCTTGCATTCTTTAATTAAATCATGCCTATTTAGCTTCTGAATTGCACCACGCACACGTTCAATTATTGCTATGCTGCAGTCATTTATGTGACTACTTAGCATTCTTTCAAAAGTGTATCTGTAAAGCAGTTTGCATTGGGACACTCCTTGCCGCTATCACAAGTCTAAGCAGAGAGCCATTTGAATTTTCAAAAGGAAACGTGAATCGGCTCCAGCATGGTCCAAAGTGCTTTATACTCTTTGCATAATGCAGCAATCGGTGCACATTTGAATTCATAGCCTGTTCCCTGTAATGCTTTTTCGTCATAATTACAAAAGTCATAAGCAATTCGTCTATTCGGATGATCTCATCAAATGTTATATGGTCTTTAAATGCAAAATATGTGGCATCAATAAGTAGCTTCCAGTGGCGGACATATTCATTTGGCAATATATACAGGACACAAGGGACACTATAGTGCAACAACCAATTCTTCCATTCGGAAGCTTTCTAGTACTTTCTCATGTCTATTGATCTTGGATATCTTGTAAAAACCGAAGGGATTTTAATTTGTAAAAGCCGGACATTAATTTCCCGTAAGTTTGTTGGCGAACCGATGTAACAACATGTACCTACAGTGCTAAGCCATATTTCAGTTATTTGGCGTGCGACTTCCAAAAGTAAACTATGCATATAGTCAGTAGAAAAGCCCCATACTATATCGAAACTTGCTAATTTTATCAATGGGCTTGGGCCTTTCACACCTCGCACAGTATTCTTCAATTCTAATGCTAATGCCATGTCTTGTTTCATGTGCTTGTCACACCTGTCTTTTATTGTGTTTGCAAAAATTGTATACCTAACCTGCGAACTGCCTGTAAAAATAACAGAAAATTTGTTAATATATGTTGGTTTTGTTGTAAAATAAATTATATTGTAATTGCAATGCTCACCAGCCAGAGTGATACCAGGGTGAAGGCACCAGCTACAACCGTAGTGGCCGTTATATTGTTTGGTGTTTTGCATGATCGCTCTGGCTGGAGAATCCACACAGGCACATACCGCGAAAAGCCTGCTTTCAAGAATATTATCATCACATTTCCATTGAATGGGTTTCTGTGAAAGGGAATTCAGTTCATCTGCAAACACATCTAGGAATATGGTCATATTTGGATGGCTATTGCCAAACCACAATCCAAAAACAGTGACATTATCATAACGCAATTTTGGTGGAAACTCATTAATTGTGAACTGAAGGGGCCATATTGATGATTTGGACGATTTGAAAGTGGGACTGCCATCGGAGTTAAATGTGATTGTTAGGTCATTGGCCAAGCATTTCATCTCCTTGCGTTTCAATTTGTAAAGTTTGCCATCTGTTAAGTCATTAATTTGGGGCAGATTTTGGTTTATTCTGGCATTAACTTTGTCAAAATTCTGAGACAACGCCTTAGCAATTGTATGACTCCGTAAAAGATTTGTCACCTGATCTCTAATCGATAATGTTGTGAAGAAATCGCCTTTCGCTGTTAGATGACATGTGTTGTATGTTTTTGCGCATTCATTGCATGTGACTCGCATGGTACCTGGTATTTGAAACTTTTCCACAGTGTTTGCCTAAATAATTTTGACATTCCGGGCAGTAAAAATGAAATGTGATAGCCGCATTCATTCCGCTGAACAATTTACTGAGGAGGTGCTTAGTGTTTGGGAACACATGCACACCAAACACTGTATTAAGGATTTCAAGCAAATCCTCCATTGCGCTCCATGGTAAATGATACTTAAATAAGAAATTCAACAATAGGATTATGATTTCACATGATGTAGTTGGGCTGTTTGCGTTGATGGGCTTGTCATACTCCTGCCATATACTTGCACTGGGTGGGTCTCGTTGATGATTTTCCCCAGTAAGGTCATCTTGATTGGCGACATCATCAATACGTTGATCAGCATAATCGTTTTTATCTAGATTATGATCTGTTAGCTGCAAATGTAATTATACGTTATAATGCAGTAATTTTACAACTTGCAGTACATATATATTCCCTTAAAGCAAACGCATGTTTCCACAACTGTAAATTATCATTTCGGGCTTGCAGATATTTTAATTCATGCCACCTATAATGAAATAAATTAATAGCTGATTGCAAAATATTGTCTTACATCACTCCGAGCGTCATAATATTCTTCGTCTTCAATGTCAACTCCTTCCTCAATCAGTTCTTGAACATCATCGTCACTGCCAGGCTGCCAAAGTAAATTTAATTTATTATATATAACATGCAGTAATTCATTAAGTGTGAAGTTAACGCACATATCATGTGTCCAGTGCATTGTGTTAGGCATTCTGAAATGCACCCATTTCCACTACATCCACATCTTGTTCCAACACATGTACACCTTCGCTGCCATCAAGTGGTAACTACAATTGCAACCAAACAATAAATTATGAATGACATTACAGTTGCCTGTAATGGTCGCAGTTATATTGATATCAGAATTAATTTCGATCATATTCGAGGCAATTAATACAGGGTCAAAAAAATGCAAACTCAATTATAATTACTTTTGCATTTCAACCATTGAATTGATTTATTGTAATTGAAGTATATTGTTACTACAGAAATTAATTCATACGTGTACCCAAAACTTATATTCACAAAGAACTACAATTTATGTTACCAGTTCTGTAATCATTACATTTGGTCACAAAATCTTGTTGGGTTTATAGCAGTAAAATACCAAATTAATTAAGTGATGTTTGGAGCTGTATTTTCACACGGATAAATCTGACTAGCTATAATTTAATGCAACTATAGTAAATGAAATTATTATTGTATATACTTTAAAAATTAATTATATATATCAACATACCAGCAAGTTTTCATTATGTTCTTCGTTGTCATCTTCCCGATGATGAATGTCAGGAGGCTGCAATAAAAGTTGTATATATAAAAGTAAATTATTAACTATATACGTACACATAGAAAAAATTGTGTATGTTAATTTAATGCACATAAAATATTTAAAATGAGCATAGCTATACATGCAATATAATTGTTGATACTTAAGTTTTTATGAAATTCCATACACAGAATTAAACTTGTTTGTAATATATAGTATACTTTTAATATATTGCATATAATATTATACATATATATATACCAAATATAAGTAATGCGCGCATTCCTATATGCATAATATATAGCTGCCTTTGTATAGTGTAATTACATATAAATATGATTATTGAATTTAAGTACCGGAACGTTTTCGACTGGTGCATTTAATCAAGGATTTAATGTTTCATAATTCTGGTGATTCCATCTCCAAGCTGTTGTACGTGGTATTGGAACGTCCTCACACAAATACCGCTTTCGTGGTGGGGCAATGCTAATTAACCAATAATTAAGCTATATGATATATATTTGCATAACAATATTATAAACTTGGTCATTGCAACATTTAAACTGATTGCATATATATTATATCTAGGCCTAGGCCAATATATGTACAAAATATAAAACAAACTTAAGTGTTTAGTCAAAAACAGGAGAGAATTAAGTCTATGATTTTTTAACATTATACTATATAATTAGCAACATTCATGTGTGTGCAACATTAATTTTGTGCAAAAGATATTCTCTATTCAATAAAATATTAATTATTAATTAACAATTATTAATACAAATCTTTGATGAATTGCAAAAATATAATGACATTTCAAAATATACAAATGAAACCAATTTTCTAAAATGTTAGATAACCTTAAAAATCCAAAAATTTCAGAATATTCATTAATATTAATTTTATGAAAATAATTGTGATTTAACTAAAATTAATTTAATTGTAATAATTCATTTTAATTTTTAAAAAAGCCAAATTAGTTTTAATATAAAAATCCTTTTCATTTTAACATAAAAATCTTTATAATTTTATTTTAATATCACATTAATTTTCTTGAAAACACTTTTTAATTTTAATCTCATTATGAAAATCTTTTTTGATTTAAATTTTAAACCATTTTAATTTATATTATTAATTGAAAAAATTACTATCTCGAACAATGAAATATTTATTCAACTTACAGAGGAAATTTATAACGTACAGCAGGAAACACCAAGCAATGGAATTATGCTAGGCGCCACACAACAATGAACTAAAAGACTCACCTGTAATATATTTAATTAACGCGCCTATTTAGCTGTTATTTTATATAAATGCTTCGTTCTGTTAGTTTGTTAATAGTTTCACATGTTGCCACCAGGAGGTGTTCTTCACCAGGAGGTACAATCTCATTTTGTATTGTATGCATGCTTGTAATATGAGATCTTTGAATTCGATGCTTATGATTCAGCCATCTTGACTGCATTAAAAAGTCATACTTGTTTTTGCTAACAATTTTGGACGAAAAGTGTGCTTCTAACAAGCCATCCAGTGCCATAGTTGTCACCAACCAATAGGTTATGGGCCCAGGGACACAGATGTGTTAAGGTTTTTCACTGAAATTGACTAATTGTGTTGAAAATTGTGTCAACAAATCTGTGAGTGAAGAACGATGACGACCATCAAAATTGCTCCACTGGGAAAAGACAACTATGAAACATGGTGGCTCCAGGCGAAGGCTCTGATGATCAATAATGACTCTTGGAAGTATGCCAATGGCCCACTTAAAAAGCCTGCTGTTGCTGGAGATGTGGTGGCAAAATGGGAAGAGGGAGATGCAAAAGCGCAGTCAGACCTCATCCTCTTCATTGCACCTTCAGAGTTGAGACACATACATGGCTGTGAGACATCATCTGCTATCTGGCAGAAGTTGCAGACAGTATACTTGATGAAAGGCCC
>JAQIWR010002102.1:0-11895 GCA_034695945.1 Glomeris hexasticha
TTTCAAGGTCGCACACACCAACCTGAAGTACAACCAGTACTTCGTCTGCCGTCTCCGCCCTCACTGCGCTCCCCACCTGTTCCCTAATGTCCCTAATCCGTGCCCCAGGAAAACTAGCTACACTGACTTTCCCTCTGTTCTTACCCTGTTGCACGATATATATCGATCAGCGCATACAGGAGAAAATAGGAACAAACAAAATTGCTTTTCAATAAATTACAATAAAAATCCTTTACTAAATTAAAATAAATTAAAAAGTAATTGCTGTATGATAAATTAAAAATCACTTGCTGAAAAATACATTAAATTACAAACCAATTGCTGTAAAATAAACTAAAATAAATATGTATAATTTAAATGAAATTGTTCTAAATTAAGTTACATAATATATTTTTTAGCAATTGATTTTTAATTTATCATACAGCAATTAATTTTTAATTTACTTTATTTTAGAGCACTTGATTTTTAATTTAGTTTATTTTATAGAAAAGGATTTTTATTGTCATTAATTGAAAAGCAATTTCGTTTGTTCCATATTTTCTCCTGTATGCGCTGTTCGATATATATCAATAGCTGTGACGACGTGGCGATGGGCAGCGAAATTCAATGCCCGCGCGATCACCAAATAACGGTTTCTCCCTTCCAAAACCGGAACCGCCCAAGTTCCGTATTGGACCGTAACATATATACAACACAGGCACACTTCAGATGAAATCGGCAACGTCGTCGCTTTTCGTGCGTAGTCCATGAAAATTCTGGTAATATATCACAGGTCGGTTAAAGGCCATTCTGAATCTGTGTTACGGTTTCCTCCAGACCAGTTGTCTTGGCAGCAACAACGACATGTGGCTCCATCCAGGAAACGTAGCGACCACGGTACTCAGAGTCCACAACGTGCTCCGTGAACAACTTGCCGTAAAACATTTTGTATACAACACCATCAGGCCAGCAGTCTGGCGACAGCAACTTGTCCACCGCATTCTCATCGACACGAAGGTGGAAGGAGGCGTACGTGTCGCGCTTAGATTGCAGATTCTGTACGATGCATTCCTTGACACCCTCAGCAAACAGCACATCCACGATGCCCTTTGCAGTAGTGCCAGGATCAAGACGAGATACAAATACTGTGCGAGACGGAATGTAGACACGTTGCGGCGGAAGGTTAGCCACAGCCTTCAGCGCACTATTTTTGCAGGCTCCGGTCAGCATCGGCTTTGGGGGCTTGCACCTGTTGGGCTTTGAGTCATCAGGTTGGCCGTTGGGCATAACAACCCTGACAGATTCCAAGCGCAGGGAACTGGTTGGAGCCACTGCATCTGGCAATGGCACCTTGGAGCGCGGTTTGCGCTTGGTCACCATGAACCATGTTGCAGTGCCATCAGGCTGAAGCGTTACCGAACTAGGCTTTGCGTTTGCATTCTTCCCTTTGCTGGATACTGGATCGGGAGCTGAGGCTAATGAGGGAGCAGAATTTCCATCTTGAATTTCTTGAGAGGCTTCAAGCACAGCAGGAACAGTTGAGGGCTGATGTGAGTAGTCCGAGAGTAACTCCGTCTTGAGTGCAGAATTTTCCGGACGCAATTTCTTCATCTCCTCTCGCAAGGACTTAACCTCGCTCTGCAGACCACGACAATCTGACTTCGCAATAGAGACTTGCTCAGTCAAATTGCGCACTTCAGCAACGAGGTTTTGGCTGCTGATTCAGACCTCTCTGATGGCGCTGTACAATTTACCGAGAATCGAACCAGGAGCGTTACGAGTGATGTTCTCGGCAGCAAAGTATTCATTTAGAGCAGTAACAATATCAACAGGGGTGGCCTCAGCCAAGTCGCTTTCTGAATCTTCCTCTTCACTTGCTGCTGCAGAGGATTGTGCACACGGTGAGGCCACTGCGGTTTCATCTTTCCGCAGGCGACGACAATTCGGACACTTAAAGGTTTTCTCGAAGTCCACAATTTCCTGCTGCAAAACGTTGAAGCAACCAGCATCGCTTGTTAGTTCACCAGAAGTTACAGCGGACCACAAGCTGCTTAGAATATACCTCCTTGTCGCACTTGCTACACATTTTGCTGCAAGGAGCCATGGAAGCACTACCTTGGCAGCAAGCCAGGGTACTGCACCCAGGTGAAGCCCACCTATAGGCTGCAGGCCAGGATGGCCCAGTAGGCCTAACAGACCAAAATTGTGTCCAAGTTCAAAGTTTGTGGCAAGTTCAACTGAAAAAACCTATTCAGGGTAGGCACAAGGTATTCATGAACCTATATGCCAAGGATTGAATGCAGGAACTGAGGAATAACGGTGGATTGAAGTATTTTTGACAGCAGTGCAAGATGTCAACAAACCAACTATTCGCGCTCTGGTTGTGAATATGAAGTAATAGCAATAGCAATAGCAATAACAATAACAATGATAATAATAAATGAAATTGCAGGTTTCTTGCAACTGGAGACTCGTATTTCAGTATGGCTTGTGCATTCCAGGTTGGGGCTGCGTCGGTTCACCAAATTGTGAAAGAAACCTGTACTGGATTGTGGGATGTCTTACAACCAATATGCATGCCGGTTAGTTTACAATATTATGTATATCAGATTGCAATTGAAGCACAAAAAATATTTGTATGCAGCCTCCAACTCCATCCATTTGGCAACAATCTGAAAATGGATACCGCATTGCGGAGCAGTTGACGGCCAACATGTTATAATGCAGCAGCCCGCCAAAAGTGGATCACAGTTCTACAATTACAAGGCAGGCTGTGGTATTTAATCCTTAAAAACTGTAATGATAATAACCTTGTATTTAAATTTCCAGGGCATAAACTCAATGGTTTTAATGGCTGTAGTAGATCCTCATTGCAAATTTATTGCCGCAGATATTGGAGGGTATGGCTCTAGCTCGGATGGAGGCATATGGAAGTCTTGCAGCATTGGAAAAGCATTAGAAAATGGAAAATTGGGGTTACCAGCGAAGTCCACACTTCCTAATACCAGAATTGAAGTGCGTCATGTAGGTGATGAGGCTTTCCAATTGCAGCCTGACTTCATGCGTCCATACCCTGCTGAAGTATTAACTGCGAAGAACCGAATCTTCAACTTCAGATTGAGTCGGTCATGGTGTGTAACTGACACAATATTTAACCAAAATTATTGAAATTGCTTATTATAGATTTGTATGCGTAGACGCTGCAGTGAATGTGCGTTTGGGATTATGGCCAACAGATGGAGGGTGTTTTGTCGACCACTGATGCTAAATCCTGCTAATTTGGAGTTGGTCATGAAAGCTGCAGTTGTGCTGCATAATTATTTGATGCCTGGAAATGTTTCAAAGGGTAGGTGTATTATGTTAATATGTTGCTTAATTCTACTTAGTATGTATATATGTTAAGGCACAGGTAATGCATACTGCCCTGCAGGAAACGCCGATTACCCTGATGCAACCGGTCAGATCCGAATTGGTTCTTGGAGGCAGGACAACTTGGAGTCAGGAGCACTTCAACCAGGATTTAAGAGCCATGCAAGACATTTCACCAAAGACGCAAATGACATTCGCTGTAAATTTACAAATTATTTTGTATCCGAGGGAGATGTTTCTTTTCAAAAGCTTGTTGATGGACTAAGAGACCTGCAAATAAATGCAGTGTAGAATGTCATAAAAATTGTTTTTGCATTAAACCTTTATCAGAACATAGCTAATAAATTTATTGCTCTCGTTCAATTACAGCAACCACCACTTCATCGCCTTCAATGAACCCATGAATTAAGTTGCACAATAGTTTTTCGCATTCCATCCATTTTTCTACTGGCAACGCTTTTATCAAATGAGCTGCATACTTTCCAAAAATCTGTGTTGGATCTTCACTTAAGCTGACCAATTTCCTATTGCAAAAACCATACAAATTATTTTCAAATGCCACATACAATGAAAATTCCATTACAATTTTAAAGGCTCTTTATTACTTATTAATTTCTAGCAATTCATTAGCCAACACATCTTGCACGCTGTTGTCTACTTTTTGTTTTTTTGTGCAATTAATAATACCACTGGCATCTCTTTTTGGAGGTAACGTTGGCACTGATTTCACATTGTCAGTGTTGTTTGGTGAGTAGGGCTGTGGTGAAGTGCTGCTCTGAGCGTGCATGTCTTCAGATGTTGATGGCTCATCCGGTGTAAACGGTTGTGTACTAGGCAGCACACCATATATGGTGGTTTGATCTGTATATTCGACGTGTTCATACCCCGGAATAATAACTTTGGTGTGATTATCCTCATCAACATTTACAGGACTTCCAGCATTTCCCTACAAAACAAATTATGGTTAAAAGTTAATATGCAATTACACAACCATAGTCATATTTAGTTTTTGATCTTGCATAACCTGTGATAACGTGGCCTGATGAGTTTCAGCGCATATCTCTTCTTCATACACAACATTTGAGCTTGATCTAAATTACATTTTGTTTACTTAATATTTATAAAGGCATAGGCAACGCACATGTTCATACTTTCGTCTTCCCAGTGTATCCAACATAAACAACATTGACTTAAAATGTGGCCAGGGGATATGTGCGCAGTCAATGCCACCTGAACCACTGGGTTTGTATTTGATAAGCGACATGTTTTCACGGAAGACATCCACCATGCTTCTCCATGTTTTTCTGCACCATTCCACTGAAATTTTGAAAAAGAATTATGTTAATGCATCGTTTTCATATGCATCATATCAAATGTGAACAGACATTATTTATTTCAGTATCGAATGTTTGCTCACAAAATAGCCTACAATTGTAATTAAAATTTAAAAACATATCATATGCTGCATAACCGTGTAATTTAATGAACAAATGCGTTACCATCCTTATGACACTAGGGCATCCTATGTACTTTGAACCAGTGTATATTGATTACTCGCGGTTCCAAACAAATTCGGTCAACTTTAACAGGTGTGCAGCATATTTAAAAACACTAATGTGCAATACGTTGACACTGCCAAAATTAAAATTATACAGTAGTTCAGCTCTGGGCTAATAAACACCAAACTGCGACCATTTTTGGCAGCCATTACGATGTCAATTAATTGGCCCACGTATCAGATCATAACCCAATGAAGAAGTATTGTAAATGCATAGTATAGGAAACTGTTAAGAGACAAATTGTATTTCTCCCATGTCTTATGCTGTGGTCAACTTAGTCAGGTGGGCAGCATGTTAGGTTTTACATGTTGACCACCCGGGTGGTCAAGTTCACATGTTTCACAGTATTTTATTCAACACATTTACAATAACAAATATATATTAATATCTTTAATTTTTTAAATTCATATTCATACTTTTACTTATTCATTTATCTTCACATTTAATGTATTTACGTATATTTATAAATTATATTTATTTATATTCATATTTATATATTCTATATATTTGCACTCATTGTCAGTATTGGCATTGTATGTCATGAATGTATAGATATTTTCCCTCTACGTTGGATGTAAAAATGTTTATTTCTGAATATATATGTAATAAATAAATTATTTTACCGGCCATTTCCATGTTGGCTGCAATTTATTGCCACATTTTATTGGTAGCCTCCTTTTTTGAGTAATTCGAGAGGTGCGATCCCATATAATTGGGCTGGTTTGTATTTCGCAAATCAGGCGCTATGTGTGCTCCATATTTTTCATCTTCTCGGCCTCTTTGATACGTTGAACCTCTCCTTTTGTCGCCCCCCCCCCCGTCCTGTAGCGTGCCTAAAAATAACCTTGAACTTTCGCCACTGGCCGCAATTTTTGTTGTTATGATGACGTCACAAGCAGTTATATCTGCGTGCTGAGTCAGAAAATATCTGGCATTTGCAGTCCGGAGAAGTCTGCAGCCTGCAAATCGGGATCGCAGACGATGACGTCAAAAATGGTCGTGGCTAGACTCGAAGCCCCGCCCTATATGCGACCTGCAGAGTCGCCCTGCACACATTTTGCTCCTATAAACGCAGCCTGAGCTCTGAAATCGGTATTTTCCACACGATACGATACACCATTCCATACAAGACTACACCAATGAAACGATCGCAGCGCCCCAACTGCGAACTAATGGTGATTTCAAGCAATCAGCTAGGTGCCTACTCCTGGTAAAGTATGTTGTGTCCTTGGTCACGTCATCATAACTCCTCCTCTGCGGGTACCTACAAGATTTTGATTGGCCGCATGAGAAGCTCCGCACACTCTTTCGATCGACGAGTACCAATAGAATTACTGCGCCTTGATTCTGCAGTCGTGTATATGAGTGGTGGGGAATTTCTTGCATTGAATGGATTGTTACATCCACATTCTGAGAAAGTTTTCATTGATTTGGTAATTAATATATTATATATATCTGACACATATTAGTATATTGGATATGTATAGATCGATGTGCACATCAGAACTTTTTCAGCATGCTTGTTATTTTTATATATGGAGCGGAAGAATTATAAAAGCCCAGGAGAAAAAGATTCCATACAATTGTGCACAGTAAACACAAATTCTGTGTACCTTAATTTTAACAAGGGCTTCCCATCCTCGCTCAATTTCCCTCTCAATCGCCATACTACAGGGCGAGAATTTTCCGTTTGTTTTTCGCCTCCTGAGGTTGTATTTGTATTTACATTAACAACTACATTGCGTCGTTCCGAGTCACTCGACGTGCCACTAACTAGTTTTTTTCATCTTTCGGAGTTACTTTCTTTTCCTCCGGGCAATCTCTACTTAGATGCCCCGTAGCCTTACACTTCCAGCACCTCGCTTTCGAATAATCACTTGGCTGCGAATTTCCACCTGTCTTCTGGACTTTCGAATTATTATTTACAACCGCCTTCTTCGAGTGCATTCCCGGTAGGGGAAGAGTTGTTTTATTGAAACCCAGTTTTGGATCATCACACTTATTTCTAGGCGGTGGCGGCTTATACGAACGCTCCAACTCAACTTGTTTATGAGTTAATTCAGCAATAGTACGCAACTCTTGCATCGTACCGATGTTACGGTTAAACAAGTGCTTTGAATAGTCCGGATGCGCCGATTTCAAGATAAACTTCACAAGGTCCCCTTCGGTTTTCAGGGGCAGATATTCTTTGAAAAACATTTTAATCTTAGCTATAAATGACAGCAACGGCTCATCCGGAGCCTGCGTCCGAGCGGCCAATTGTTGTTCCATTTGCTCTCTATACGCGGCCGATTGGTACTCTGATCGAAATTTTACCACAAAATCGCTCCAATCTTTAAACTCCATAAATTCGAACCAATTTCGAGCTGGACCAGTTAAAGCCACCTTTAACACTTCTGAGATCATCTGTTCGTCCGAATATCCATGCGCTCCACCGAATCTCTCTATCGCTTTCAGAAATACCGCCGGGCTAAACGGGTCTTGAATCCCGCAAAAGGTGGGCATTTCAAGCTTAATAACGGACAGGGTTCGGTTTTCGGGCAGGTAAGTCGCTACTTCGGGAAACATTTACGGACGGACGTGCAATTTCTATCATGGGAGTCGATGCCGAGGAGGAACTGGGAATAGGTGGTACGGAAGAAATAGGGTTAAGAGGATTGGTGCCGGTAGGTGTGATACCGGTAGTGTTCAGGTTGAGTTGCCGCATCTGCCACTCAACTAAGGTTTGGGCCAAGGTAGCGCCTATACGGGCTTCTAACCCCATGACGGAGCGCAGTTGGGCAACTGACTGTTCGTCACTGACGGGGTTCAACGGGTCACTCACGGTTGACGCAACGTTCGTGCTCGCCACAGCCGAAGCTGAAGAGCTGCGCTGATCAGTCCTCGGTCCTTTCTTCAGCCGGGGTCGGCCAGGTTGTCGAGTACGTTTCATCGGCGCTGGTGAAGTCGCTCGTGGTAGCTCGGAGTCGGTTGCTCTTGGACGAGAGGCCTTCCGAGCGGTGAGCAGTGTCGGCGTCATCCTTCTCCACACACCAACGATGGTTTCGGACGGTGAGTTGATCTTTGTAGATGGGATACCGGATGGGCCCCCAATTTGTAAGGTCTTCCACCGACTTCTCGAATGGAAGAAACCCCACACTTCGTTCGTATGAACGGTACGCGTTGTCTACTCAAACCATGTCGGTGTAAAATGATTTAGGTGCCTTTATTACTCTAATCGCCGCTCGCTCCTTCAGTCACCCACACTTCCTTACGTCCCTTATTATTAACTGTTATACGCTAAGGATGCGCCTTTCACGCATTCGTGCCGTACGTGCAGCATTAGTCGCCGCAGTGTTGACATCGGACAGATGGTCACCACGGAGGCAAGAGCTCCTGCGGAGGAATCATAACTACTGACAACGGGTGCAAGATTGCACCTCGTTCTTATACTATCGGTTGTTTACGTCTCTCGCATCTTCCACTTCCACCCATTCGTGTCAAAATTGACTAGGGCACTATGTTTAGAAGTTGCAGGAAGGTGCGAGGGCCGTTAACGTTAACGAGCGTGTCGGTACACGCGAGTTTGTTCGAAAAATAGTTAGGGGGGAGTTATTCGGCGATGTTCAAACGACGTTTACAACATACCCCAAGGTACCGCCAATCACACCCCTTACAGCTCCCCCCCTTAAAATGGCTAGGACTTACGGAGGGTAAGTGACGTAAGAACGAGTGCGTGGCACTAAAAAATAAACAAAAACAAAATGAACAGGGTTACAAAGGAAAGAAAAACGTACACCACCACCCACACGTGTGGCATTTCTTGACGAACATACGCATCCGCGACCGAAACGAAACAATAATCCTCGCCCACCCACGACCTGCGGCATTATGCCCACCATGTTGTTTCGACGCAGCACCGCACCGTACTATAAACAGCGAGAAATTAAAAATTCGACGAGGTCACTTGCGACAACATGCTCGCCATGTGAAAATACGCGATCGACTGCTAACTGGAACCGACGAACTCCAGCTCCCCATGATGCCGTCTTCTTCCGCGACTGCTGCCCTCACACCTACTCGACGTCGGAGCCACCACTACTCTCAGCCGGAGGACACCCCCTAGGAGGAGGATCCGGCCGCTCCGTACTACGGGTAGATGGCCCAGCTCCTCCCGCCGTATCAAAGCTGGGTCGTTGTGTTGCTTTACAGATAGCCGTCCGCACCATGGGAATCCACTCGTCCAATGTTATCGCTCGCACTGCAGCTACATCAAACGGGGAACGAAACCCCGTAGCGGCGAAAAACAAGGTCAGGACATATTCCAACAGGTTGGTGAGGCCTGTGCGCAGTCCGCTGCGGTCATCGGCGGGCTGAATGGACCAGGTCACCGATTGCAGAAACGCCATCCCAGCTGCTCGTACTGCATCTTCGAATACCGCGAGGTTCTCCTCCATAGTCGGGGTAAGACCACGGCCGCGGACAGCCCTGCCACGCGGACCCTTGGACACCCAAGCACGCTTTGAAGGACCACCGTTTCCACCACGTTGACGTTCCATACCCCTACCGACACCATCAGACGGGGGAGTGTTACCAGAAGAAAGCGGAGGTGGACTAGGGCATGGAATAAGAGGAGGAGTAGAGGTACTGGACATGGGAATTAAAGGGCCAGCCACTCTTGGGAACGAAACGACGACGTCATCCAGGAAGACGATCACGGACATGGTGGGAGGGACGTGGTGGGAAATGGTCAGGGACCGGAAATCGTGAATTAAACGCAAAGGCACAGGAGGAGGAGGGACCGAAAGGTCTGGGGGAAACGGACGAGGAGGGAGGAAAAAGGTGGAGTAGGAGGAGGTGCAGGGGGGTGAGGGGTGAGACGCCATTTCTAAAAGCGGGACAACACGGTTTAATTAAGCGTACACAACTTTAAAAACAAATCGCTCGTACCGTAATTTGGACAGGGCTTTTAATCTAGAGACAAACCCGCTATCGCATTACAAAGTTGCGGGCGGATGAACCGAGTCTCGTAACCCCACATTGCTGCACGGGCGTGGATCTCCACCACATCATCATCCCTAGGTAGTCGGCCACTCACATCGCAGCCCACCATGGAAAATGGATAGCCAGATTCCACCTCAAATGTAACGCTAGCCCGCCCAGACTGCCGCGGTGGGACCACTGCGATCGGCTTCATTACCCTTGGAATCGGACGTGGATTACCAATCGTAACTTTGACTTGGGTCCCACCCAACCATTGAATTGCACGGATTATTTCAGCCATCTTCGTTAATAAGCCAAGTAAAAAGGGGAGTGAAAGGGGGAAATGAGTAACATTAAGAGAATCCGCCATTGTTAATTAAGTTAATCGAAAATATGAAAGCAAAACTGTAAATCGCAACGATATGTAAAACGGAGCACCATACCTTCAAATGTAACGATTCGCCTTTACCGAATAAATTTCCCAAAAGTAAATTCCCGAAGACAGGTAATAACGCACCGTAGCAGATTGCACACAGTCTAACCGTAAAGAAACTTCCAAGTGACAGGATGACACTTCACAAACAAGACTGAACAGAAATCAAGTGCAGCAATTTTAAAACCAAAAATTTCGACTAATCAGAAACCAGTGGGCGTGAAATGACCTGCAAGGGCATAATTCACAAAGGGCTCAAAAGGTTAACATCCTGAAATTTTCACAACTATGGCGTTGAAAGGAAATGTCGGCGAAATTAACGTGATATACTCTTAAGAAAACAAGAGCAAGGACGCCAAATAGTTGTCGAGGGGATTAGCGAGGGGACGCGGGGCCAGTGGAACGTAAATTATAGGGATGCCGCACTTTTTTCTCAGTAAGGCACACTATTGTTTGCAGATTAGGCAGCGCCGCAGGGGTAAATTTAGTCAGCTCCAAAACATTAATGGTCCAATATCCTTGCCAGTTTTAACATTTTTCAAAACACGGACATTAACGGAAGGAATGGCGGTTATTTCAAACGGTACCCAGGAAAAAATATTGTGTCCAATTGTGCACTAAAATTCGGTGCGACCTATGCACAAAGTTGCACAAAACAGAACCCCATTTGTGCACAATCTGTCACAATCACAATATTTTGGGCACAAATTGTGAATTTTTTGCAAGTGTTTTTGAAATTTTTCATAACTGTTCACAACTTTCTCTTTTGGGTTGTTCAGGTAGTTCAGTGGATGGTTAAAAAGTGTACGACTTGGTGGTAGTGGCCCCTTTCACTGGGTTGTGGGCCATGAATGTTGGAAACATAATGTGAAAACCTGGTTATATCTTCCGCAATTCCGCAAGATTACACAAGATGTCCTGCTGGATTAGAGAGCCTTTATACTGAGAGAGTAGCCATCGACCATGCTTAGCGATCATTGCTGTTATTTGGCTACTAAATTTATTAAAGGAGAACTGACAGGGTAAAATAGCACATTATTAATTTCGACAAAATGTGGGACACTGTTGTAAATGAAACAAATATTATTTCCCTGAATCGGCAGTCCTGGGAAAAAATTAGTTTTTTTAGTTATACCTAAGTACAGTTTGGCCGCAAAAAGACCACTATTTCGTCATAAGACCACTATTTTGTCACGACTTGTCGTGTATGGCCGGCTAAACTATTCAAAAGTTCGAAGGAGAAAAACAAGATGGCCGCTCGCATCCGCAAACGTCGCAATAAAATGATACAACAATTTCAATACGAGCTGGTGAAATGTAACTCCTGAACTGTATGGTTTTTTTGCAGCTACGAGCTGCACATTTCATATTCATTTTCGCCAGACATGCTGAGGAAAATTCGGGAATGAATAACTCGTTTGGATGGACGTTATCCCCGTACTTGACACGGCGCCGTTTACGATGCATGTGCGCATGCGTATATTTTTGAACTTTCGTTGCTAATAGCTATCTTAATATAGACTTCTTGAACTTTCTGACTGCGCCAACGTCATTATTGACATGTTTTTACTGGAATGGACAATATTTGAGGTC
>JAQIWR010002103.1:0-11895 GCA_034695945.1 Glomeris hexasticha
TGTATTCGAATATTGCCCTGGTTGCAAGGTCCTTAAAATAATTACAGCCCCGGGGCTCTAATCACGCATTTACGGTACCTATACATAGCGTGGAAAAAAATTGTAGCATGGGAAGTGTTTTCTGAAATTTAAAATGTTAAGCAGCAAGAAATTATTGCGTGCATATAACAATATGATATACCCATGTAAAATATATCAGCATTAAATGTATGTACATTGTTATTAAGCTGCGTACTCAAAGTTATTGCCAGACTTTGTAAAACAAAGTCCATCTGAAACCACATTCTAAATTTAAAAAAATGCTTAAGCTAAAACATCTTTTATTTTATTAATTGATAGTGGTCCGGCTGTATCGTCATCCTTCACAATAGCAGTTGGCCCTATTTAATTTAAAGTATGCTGTGTGTTAGGCGGATTTTCCAGGAAAGGATTTCCTACAGCAATTTCCCGCCTTCTATAAATGTAATAGGTTTTTCCTGCAACTGCAACATCCATCATTGCCTAACCCACTTAACACATAGCATTAACAACAGGATAATTGTCTAAAGGATTTATCTGCCAGTTGGCACCTCTGTATGTGTTTGCAATTGTTGGTATGTTTGACGCCAAAAAACAAATAATCATTCACAAATATTTACTTTTCTCCAAATAAAGAAAAGTAAAAACGCTGAATTAAAGGAGAACTGACACGGTTTTTTTTCGGCTTCAAATCCGTTGAAAAAATTCCAACCTGTTAACACGCAATTTAGAAAATTAATCTGATTTTTTGAAATTTTTTCATCGATTGGTTTTTGAAATAAAAATGCGCAAAATTACTGATTGGTGGCCACCAACGGCAGTCGAAACGTCAAAATAAACAGCTGGTACTTGGTGTATAGCGTGCCGTTTGTACCAAAACATGCTAAATGCCTACTGGCTATACAGGTGCCTTCACCACTGCAGACCCTCCTAACCCTCCCTAGCCTCTTCTAGCCTCTCAGTACAGTCAGAAAAACACACAAAAATAAACAAACTTCAATCTGTTATAACTTTTCTAATAAATTTTTAACGAATAAAAGAAATGAACTCATAGTTTTAATTTTCATCATTCTTTCTGTTTTCCGAATATCATGGGGTGTTACCAAACCGTGTCAGTTCTCCTTTAACTGCTCAGTAATTATATACTATGCATTTTAAGATTTGAGGCACAGACCTTGGAAAAATCCTTTGTGAGAAAATATGAAATGCACTGTTGCTTTGCAACCGGTCAAATTGATATTCCATTTTTGATGGTGGTTCCAAATTAATGGGTACATCACCCGTACGTCAAACTGGGAAACAGTATACGGATAAGAAGCAAGTAATACGGAAACAACAACCGTGCCAAGATACTTGCGTGCACCTCCAATGTTTCGCTGTGTACTAGGGTCCGGTACTGTAGGCTCGTGGTAGCCTCCAGGTGCATCAGCTGACCATTGATTCTCGTGACGTACCCGTGTTCTTGCACAACCCAAGGGATCGTCACTTCCAAGTACGACCCTGCCCGAATGTTCACGTGAACAGCCATTGTTTCCTGGTGGAGGACACGCAAAGATAAGAAACACAGAATACGACCGCGAAGGTTAAACAGACACAGCGGTTACTTTAAGCTTCGAGAAGAGGATGTCGATGGTGGAGTCGGCTAAAGTGCTAACACGGATGTCAAAAGATTTAGGCTGGCGGAGTTCACCAGGCTGCGGTACACGGTCGGGAACCATGGGTTGAAAATCTTGCGGGAAGAAAAATTTAAAAAGCTGTTCTCGCTGACGATCGGCCCAAGGTCCATAGCTGATGTCGGTGGCCTTGCCACACTGAAATAAATGGAAAACTACATTTAGATTTTATACATAAGCGAATATCAAACATGAAGATCGTATTACTTTAATGTCAAGACCCAGGACAGGAAGAGTGGCCTCACGCAGGTTTCCATCAGCGAGCTCAACAAATTCAGGTTCGTTGGGTGCTGGCCCTGTTCAATAATATTTAATTGCACATCAAACAGGTGGGACTCTCAAAGTAATGTTTACAATTTGGAATTATCCTATTAGTTTACCGGGTTCATCCATGTAATAATATAGGTCCATTCGATTGGATTGTAAGATCGTAAACCCTTCTCCCATAAATCTTGGCGGTTCATCTTCCATTCCAGTGTAACTGGGACTTGGAGCTAGAATAACCTGCAATTTAAAGAATGCAACCCAAAATATGAGTGGGTTCAGGATGCCAATAGGTACGCAGTGAAAAATGTGATTAGTGGAATATGGTGCACCTTAAAATTCTCCGCCTTGCACTTGATGGTGTGCATGAACTGGTCGAATCTTGTTGAAGCTGGTTTGGTGGTGTACATCATGTGTGCTTCCTCCACGCTGACCAAAAGTGTCGTCGGCAGAAGTCGATTACCAAAAACCAGCCGGCCCTACGCAACATGGAGAACGAATAATCTAAATTCACCCATTGCGGTCGTTTTCATTATTACGTGAGCTTACGGAGGAGATGTCAAATTTGATGACAGGAATAAGATCTCGCCACCTGGCCCATTTTGTCCTGTCATTAGTCGACTGAGATCCATTGTCGACAACACAACTCTCTTCCTCTTCAGTTTGATGTTTCTCACTTTCTGGACATTGAGGATAAGAAAAATTGCGTTCAAAATGTAATTCGAATTGTTAGTTCATCATAACATAATTGACACCTCCTGTAGGAAGTATTCGTGAGTCAAGTCCAAAAAGCCTCTCTAGACGAGAGTATGTACGTGACCGGTTATAGACGTGTAGTTCGTAACCGTTGACTAGCACTGACAGCCTCGTGTCAGAATGAGAAAGATCTGCACATTAAATCAACATTATGTTATTAAAATAAATATAAAAATGGCTTTCAATGCGGATACCATCACCTTCATGGATGGATCTTTTCTTGTATTTCTTCCACCAACGAAAGATGGCCCATCCGTCTTGAATTCGCACGCTGTAATCTTCGTTGACGTACACAATGTTCCTGAACATTATTTTCCCAGAGAGTACAGAGATAGAGAATGAGCCTGTAATTTTGTGTATTTATGAATGAAAAGTGTAGCAACTCTTTATAATTTAGTAATTCAAGAATATGTTACCAATCTTGAGGTAGCCGCGCGGTAAGAAGTGTCTTTTGATTAGGGAACTGTTCAAGAATCTGGTAAGCAGGTATCCAATGATCCTTGAATTGAAGTACGTGATGTACACAACCCAAATGGTGACCAGAGCGAGAGCGAACAAGATCCATGCAAAGTTAGGATTATCTAGGAAGGTTTCAATATTTTGGGATGCAGTTTGATTGGATGATGCTGTTGGAGGAATAGTGGTTGTCGTTTCTATTGAAGAGTTCATTTTTCACCTGTAATAATAAGAGATAATCATGAGATAATCAGTACACTTTTTGTTGTCAAAATTACAATTTATGACAACTTTTATTAATTGCAAAATTCTCACCTCATAATTATTTTACTCAATTACTTGCAGCTTTAATTTCACCAAAGATTTCACAGACTCTGCTCTGATGGAAATGAAATCAATTTTAAAACAATGATGGCAAAATTCGTCTCAAATTAAAAGTCTTAATTTAAATAATTTTTTGCAGTATTTACTCGAAATAATACATTTTATGTACGTGAAATACAAGTCATTCCAACACATGCATGAATTAATTTCACACCTGGTTCTACCTTGGTTCTACGTATTAGCGTACAGTATTAATTATTATATATATCAAGATAAAACCTTAAATAACTCGATTATAATTATAATTAATCTGTCACAACAAATATTTTATTACAGCTGGCATCTTCGTCCAAGCTGGCATAGAACAGTTCTAAGAACATTGCCGAATTTTACACACAAAGCAGAACGATACAGCCTTGGCAAAATCTTGGCAAAATGCAAAATCAAGGGTAAAAATAGGCTTACACGTATAGGCTTAGCGATCGCTGTGAATTATTTCAGTTTGCTATTCATCGGCATTCCTCAGCTGAAAATGTACGCAGAAAAACTGAAATTTCATTTCGTACGTTCGAATTGAGCGCGATGACAGCGAAAGTGTTCGCATTCATCGAAGGTGTGTCATTTTCTTCAGCTGTTTTTACTTGAACCTTGCTTTGAACCAAGGAGTTAGCTTGAACAACATTCTATTTCAATGGTCCCAAGCAAGGTATATAGATAGTAGCGAGTCCCAAGGTATATAGATACCAGATAGTAGTAGGTCACGCGGAGTACACAACAACCAATAAAACGCTTCAAAAAAAGCAACATCGCCACACCATTGGCTACTTTCTGCTTTGAGGCGGGATTATCTACATTAACCAATCACAAATATTAACTATGATTAACATTTTCCGATTGGCCAGCGACAGAGTAAACAGATTTTTAAAATCCGAAAGAAATGCGGGAAGCTGCTTTGTAACGATGGAACGGTAAACAACGGCGAATATTACAAAATATGCTCACACCTGTACGGTAATATTTTAAACTACAGGCGATGATGCAAGCGTTCAGATTATTGGTGATATAATTATCTAACTTCGAGTTCACACGTATCAAAATGGAGGCGTCGATTGAGGCGAGTATTTCGCGAATTTTTTTGCATGCAACATTTTTATGAAATGAATATTTTTGCTTACTTTTCGTTGTAGGATTACCGGATCCTGAATTTGATCGGAAAAGGAGGTTTCGCCAGCGTTTATCGAGCTCAACATATCACATCCTGCACCGAAGTGGCCATCAAGATGGCAAGTTCCTCAAGAAAATGAATACAAAACAAGTCCGCAACTTTATTGCGTAGAAACTATTGACGTGCAACACGTAACGAAGTTTTACCCATCAAATATTGCGCGTCAATCGATTCGATGCAAGGATGTTGCATCGATTCCCAAAAAATACTGTAATGTAGATAAAATAATTCACTAAAATTGCTGAAATGAAATTCTGAATTCTCATGCACTAAATCATGCACAAAACATGCATCGATTCCCAAAAATACTGTAATGTAGATAAAATAATTCACTAAAATTGCTAAAATGAAATTCTGAATTCTCATGCACAAAAATCATGCAGAAATCATGCACAAAACATGCATCGATTCCCAAAAAATACTGTAATGTAGATAAAATAATTCACTAAAATTGCTAACATGAGATTCTGAACTCTCATGCACCAGATCATGCACAAAACATGATACAAACAAATATATATTAGGGATTTGTGCTTATTTGTTTAAAAAAAACGTTTATAAATTGTATAATTTGACCATTGTGGAGTAAGTAATTGTGATGTAAAAATGCGCAGATTGACAAGAAACTAATGCAAGCCGCAGGAATGGTTACAAGAGTCCGTCAAGAAGTGGAGATCCATTCTCGCCTCAAACATCCTGCAATTCTCCAGGCAAGTTTTCTCAATTAATTACAATTGAAATAAAATATGTAACAATTTGTGACACATTTTACTGCAGCTGTACACATATTTTGAAGACGATGGCTACGTCTACCTCGTCCTCGAGTTGTGCCACAACGGAGAGTTGCAGAGGCATCTGAAGGCGCACGGCAAAGTGCTGAACGAGAACGAAGGTTAAAAAATAATCTAGGTTCGCTTGCTTAGCAGTTGACCTGTCAATTATGGGAATAAAACAAGCTTTGTGGTCATTTGCAGCTCGCTTAGTGATGCGCCAAGTCGTTGAAGGCATGCTGTACCTCCGTTCCAAACGTATACTTCACAGGGATCTAACACTTGCCAACCTGCTCCTCACCAAAGAAATGCAAGTGGTAAGAACGTATTAAAGGTGAACTGACACGGCTTCATAAGGTACCCTGAAACTTTAACTATCTGAAGAAAAGTCACAAAGATAGCAAGTGGTGCAACAATATGTCTGTGAAAATTAGTAAAAAAAAGTTATTACGCGTCAAAGTTTGACCGTATTTTTATCGAGACCCTTATAATTGATGATCCCCTATCCAGAAAGCCAGGGGAGCATCAATTATAAGAGTCTCGATAAACCTACGGTCAAACTTTGACATCTAATTTTTTTTTACTAATTTTCACAGACATTTTGTTGCACCACTTGCTTTCCTCATGACTTTTCTGCAAGTAGTTTAAATTTCAGGGTACCTTACAAAACCGTGTCATTTCACCTTTAATATCCACATCCTTATGTACAGTATGAGCCTACATTTTCGTTGTTTTCAAGAAAATTGCTGATTTCGGTCTCGCAACACAACTCAGTCGCTTGGATGAAAAACACTTAACCATGTGCGGCACGCCAAACTACATTTCGCCGTTAGTGGCCTAACTTCAATTTTGATTCACTTTCCAGTAACCATCTGGTGCATTATTAACGTTACCTTCGTCCACAGTGAAGTTGCAACAAGGAGTTCCCACGGTTTAGAGTCTGACGTTTGGAGCCTGGGTTGCATGCTTTACACGTTGCTGATGGGCAGGCCACCTTTCGATACGCAAGGGGTGAAAAGCACTCTCACCAGGGTTGTGATGGCAGACTACACCGTGCCAGAAACAGCTTCTGCAGAAGCGAAGGATCTCATCAACTCACTTTTGCAGAAGAATCCTAACGACCGCATCAAGTTGACCGGTAATGAATATCAAAGTAATGTCCACTACAGTTTCTACAGCATCCTGATTTATTGCAGATATCCTGAAGCATCCCTTCATGTCAAACCATTGTTTGACAGCGCAGAATCTTGATTTTGTAGGCATCATTTGGAATCAACGACACTATTGTGTCGACTTTTAACAGGTGATATTTTCAGAGGTGCAACTCGGACGGTTCTTTTGACAGCGGTCACGGCACGGCGTTCACCGCATCCACCGCGGCATCCAAAATGACATCACAGTCCAGACCATCGATGCAGGTCGTGAAGTACAAAATGCAAGAGTTGAAACCATATTTCAGAAAACCTGTACTGACCAATGCTAACAAATGTTTCAGACTTATCCGCATGATTGTGAAATGGGCCCCAGGCACAGGTGTCAATCTTCAAACTCACTGGAGACATTTCAACCATCTGGTGTAAAAAGGTAATTTTATCAACCATTTACAGGATGTCTGATAGGGCAACGCATTTCATCCAACATTAATTTCAACGTTCTTCACTTTTCCAGCTCATCGGACATGATTCACACCGCTACTTCCACTGGTTCGCTGCGACATGTGGGACAGAGTGTAATATAGCCGATTCTTCTTGGCCAATTTTTCTTACTTACTCTTCAAATTAATTTCAATTCAGGCTCACGGCAGTAATACTTCCACACATTCGAACTTCCCACACCTTGGAGTTACAAACAGATCGCAGAGCGCAGGGCCCGAAAACAGACAACGGTCCCGGCACTCGTCCTGTAGTTGTCACACGGAAGGCATAATAGAAACGGCTGCATCTGTGTTGGATGGGATGCACAATTCATGTCGGCAATGCAGCCATCATCAGCGGTCCAGGTCCAACACGAGGTCACCGTGTCCCCACTCCGAAACGTGTCTGTGCCAGCAACCGGCTCAGAATTGTTACGGTCATCAACGGACGCAAGAAAACTTCACCGTGTTTCCAACCAACGATAGAAATGGCAACCGGAACAACGAACAGGTACATTCAAATGAGCCGTGGTGATTGGCAGAATACAACTTTGTTTGCACCTTATTAGCCCATCGCGTCTTTGGTTCCTCGGTTGAACGCCGTACGGTTAAAACCGACACGGCATAGGACCAAAAACGCCATAGTCAGCATACTAGAAGGTGGTGAGATATGCTTAGAGTTTCTACGTACCAAAGGAAAAGAAGAGAAAGTGGTGGACGTTTGTCGGATATCAAAGGATGGTATAAGGGTACGGATGTTATTTACTACGAGCGCGTATCACGGTTCCAATCTAAATTATCCCTTTGGCTTCATTCAGATCGTAGTCTACAAGGTGAACAAAGGGCACGGGTGTCCCGTGACAGATATTCCTCAACCGATTCCCACCGAAGGGGCCGACAGCATCTACGGTTACGAGAACCTTCCTCAGCGTCACTGGAAAAAGTACGCGTACGCGGCGCGGTTTGTGGACTTGGTACAGGCCAAAACTCCTAAAATCACCTTGTACACCGAGACGGCGAAGTGCATCCTGATGGAAAATGGACCTGACGCTGACTTCGAAGCCAGCTCGTATACGGGCACAAAGATTTTGAAATGCAAGAACAGTGGGTATAAGATAGTAGGACCTGATGGCAACATTTGCCAGTTTGATTCTGTTATTAACCCAAGTGAAATTCGAGGGATGGACACTTTGTTGTGGAAGGAGTTTGTCCAGGTGAGGAGGGAATACTGAAACTATTTTTGCCCAAATGCCATTTAAAAAAGGAAATGCATTTTAGAGTCACCAACATTGCGTGCAACTTGAAAATACCCTGGCCACCATGCAAGAGAAATTCTCCATATCATGCTTTCCTGTAATTATCGGTCGTCGTCCATCTTCATCTAATCAACATCTAAACACACCAACTGCCAATAAAGAGAATCTATCTGTATTTCCAACGCAGACTAGTCAACGGATACTTGACTCGCCAACTCCAATGGACACCTTCAATGTTAGTTTCTCATAACCCAATGGTTAAAATGACAGTATCAATTCAATAATGTACAATTAGAAAAATTACAAACGTACCTTCCAATATTTGTAGCATCATCCGAAAACAGAACCAGTGATGAAACGTATCCTTCAGGACATTCCTAGGTACTTTATAAATCCATTTCTAAATCTTCGAACTGTGGTGTAATGTAGTGGTTTCTTGCAGATGTAATGTCACAACAAAATCATCATCCAGTTGTAATGTGCTACAACCAAAACCCATCTGTGAAGAGATGCAAAACAAGTTAAACTTGACGGCGAACGTTGTTCGTAAAGTATTTGTTCCCAAGATAGGGTGGGCATCGCAGGTACAAGTTTAAAATAAAATAAAACAAAAGCCGAGCTTTAGCAAAATAACTTCAGTATTAACGCTGAAATTACTTACAGCTATCAACAGGGGAGATCCAGATCTGCTACATGGACCATTCCCGTCTAGCGGTCCACCTAAACTCCGACGACATTTGTTTTACAGATGCCCATGGAAAAGTTTCCAAGTAAGTACATCCCAGTGAATGCTAACCTTAAACTGGATGTAAAATATTTCACTTACACGATTGTTATATCTAACAGATACAGTTCGGCAGAATTTATTCCGCAACCGGTCCGAGAACACCTCGCCGAAGTACCGAAAGTCGTGGAGCATTTATGTAAAAGTGGATTTAGCCCAACACCTTCCAGTTCCCCACATCAATCAAAATACAATTAAAAATCTCTTCCTAGTCTGTGTACCTACGCAGTTTTTAACTTTAAATGTTACGCGCGAAATTTAGAAGTTTCTCGGTAATTTAATAAACATACAATAAAGCTAGTGCAATACTGGAAACTTGATTTGCAGACATCACATTTCTATAGCACTCTGCTTTAATGTATTACAAATCAAAAACGATATGGTATTCCAGGTATAAAAAAAAAAGAAATCATCCCATTTTGTATCGTTACGTACTCGTTCACCAGTAATGAATAAATGCAACTGTATCTATGAATTCGACATTCCGATCATATTCATTGATGATGAAGAGTATTACATTGAAATTCTCCCGCAGAAATACTGGTCTAAGCTCACCCAACCAATAAACCACATTGAGCGTGCGTCCAGATCACACAGCATATCCCACACACCAGACTTAACCAATATGAAATCACGTAAAACACGTACACGAAAGACTTCGTACCATTTTCATAAATGAAGCCGGGAATAGCCATGTAAATAATCTTGCATAAAAAATGGCAATTGTGCCACTTCAACCCGCAAAAAGGATGAATAAATGGTGGGCACGGCACACCAATATCGATAAATGTATAGTAAATTGCATGTTATAATTAAAAAAATATGCAAAAAACATGTCCTGATCGCAAAGAAACTTCTCGGGATAAAAGCCACTGATCACGTAAACAGGAAGGAGGCACATGGAGCCAATTAATTACACCATACCTAATCTATCTTTTTGTCGACAAGTATTCAATTTAACGCGGTTAAAGAATAGATCTTTCTCGATTCACGGCTGAACCACAAACTAATTTTCTACTGTGGAACCACAAAGTTAATACTGACATCATGCACTGGTGTAGGACTTCAATGAATCAATATTTTAACCAGGTAGTAAAAATTGCCTTTCCGTTTAGTCACGTGTGACTTGTCGACGTCTCGTAATAAAATACTGCATCTAACGCCAACAGTAATTAGTTGATAGTTGGCAATGAGCATCCTTATAGAAAGAAACACACCTGGGCTCTCTCACTGTGCCTCATCACACCGTACAAGGGCACATGGGGAAGTTAACTCTGAAAGTTAACCAAATCCAACAAAATTGGAACGGGACAGGGACATCGTGGGACGAGATTCTTGTATATTACTTAAACTACCGAGAGAGAAAAAAAGGAACAATTTTACGGATCTGGGCAGTGACCAATGTTAGCCAAACTACCACAGGGCAGTCAGTGGCGTTCTTCCAGAAAAATTTCTTTGCTTATGTCCTAGAACCGCTCTTTCGGAAGCGTGCCGAGCTCCGATTCCTGTAGGTACTGCAACTCCTGCAAGTCCTGATATTTTTCCTGCTCCTTTATGTGCGTGTAGTTTGCTGCCAAGCACATCAAGTAGTGTATCTAGAAATTAAACACAAGTCACATTGTAACCACCTCAGCATGCCAGTTACAATATCTTCATGCGCGGGTATTTTTAACGGCAAAGTCCGTGCGTTGCACGTTATTAAACGTGATACGAAAGCCTAATGAAGCCAATAATTAAATAATGGGGGTTATATATGTTTCTGTCCAGGTAATGTAAACAGCATTCTTGAGTTGCATTCTCGTGACATGCGCTTGTAAAACAGGTACGCGGGTGCGTGGAGCCGAACAAAATGGGCAACGAAACGAATATGTGCGGAATGGGTTTGAAGGCGTACAAAAATTTATAGAATAGTCTACAGTCCCTTACAAATGAATCGCATAAAAAACGGATGACACTATGCACATCATGCATCGGTCTCTTGCAGACGCTGCAGTTCGCTATAGTTAGTCGGGGTCAAATCTTCGATTCTCTTGCAATGTTTGATGTGACAGTAGTTAGCCGTCAGGCAAAGTAAGTAGTTCACCTGCAAAAAAAGGAAATCCAAAAAACGGGGTAGGAAAGGATGGATGAGGTGGGAACGAGCATGCTGTAGTATAACAATGGTACAATGGTGGTGGTAACAGAAAAATTCAATGTCACGAGAAACACGTACTCGGATCGACTTGGGACGTGAAATCGGACTTCGAGAAACTCAACGGATAAAACATGTAGCGCAGCACGAATCACCTCGCATGTTCAATACAAACACAAGCATTTTGGTCTTACCAGACTGATGACGACTATGACGTTGGATACAGATGCCAGTACGTACATAATTTCCGCTGGTTCCACCTGTCAAACCAAAATCGTACTTTTTAACAAGCAGCATAATCAGAAAATGTAGTATATCCTTCAAATTGCATAAAACTACAGTGAACATCTCTTACAATCAACTCGGATATTGGCAAACATTGTCTATTGTCAATAAACTCCAACGTCCCACCCTTGGTCCCACCATCAGGATTAATTATTACGGGAGAAATACAATATTGGTTTTTGGAGTAATTATGAGTGGATTCAATGCAGTGAAGTCAAATAAATTCCACAATAATGCTGACATTTTAAGGTGGCATCACACGCCGAACGAAGGGCAGCTGTCTAGGTCGAGAGTATTTTGCATTTGTGAACATGGTGTTC
>JAQIWR010002104.1:0-11891 GCA_034695945.1 Glomeris hexasticha
TCATAAAACCTACGAGGTGAACCATTCAAGATGGCGCCTCGCTCGTCACGACTCAAACGTTCCATTGCGCCTCTGGTTCCATTAATATATGATCTCTATGGAACTAACTAACCCTCTAGCTGCAATATTCTAAAAGTTGAATTTTGGAACATAGTATTCCAATTCGAATAATCTGCCGCACACAGTGACGTCACGATGGTAAATATGGCGGCCATATGTTCCATTGTTCCATGGCGAGTGGGGACCATAGAGCTGGTGGGGACAGATTCCACACTGGGCTCGGAGCTCCTGATACAGTTTATAACTCCTTGAATTGATGGCCCCCTCCTTGTTATGTATGTATCACCACAAATGAAGACTATTTCCACGGTCACTTCCAAATTAAGAGACCTCCACAATCTTAATGATCGACTCACCCTGTAGTATTCAGCTGCCAATGGTTTCCATAACAGCATGTTATACAGTGCACTCCATTAATAACAGTATCTGTATTAAGTTCTCAATGCATTATAAAAATAACCACATGTTTCTAAGCAGATTCCGTTAAAGAAGGCGTTCACTATATCAAATGTGGTTAAAAGGGTGTACATAATGTACAGTCACAGACCAGTATTCTTATGAATAAAAGATTTCCTTTACTAGATGAAGTTGTTATATAGGAAGTTCATTATATAAGAAACTCATTGGAGTTCACTATATAAGCCCGAAGAAGTTGCAAATACAATACCCAAGATGCCAAAATAACAGTTAGAAATTGGTTTTAAATAATTTGGAGTATTTTATTGCATTTATTATGGTAAGTTTGGTTGGTTTTTTCATAGGGCCTGTGGTGCAATGGATAACGCGTCTGACTACGGATCAGAAGATTCCAGGTTCGAATCCTGGTAGGCTCGAATTTTTATAGGTCATTCTTCATATTAAAATGTAGAAGTGTCTATGGATAGCCAAGGAGTTGGGATAGCCCTCATATTTAGCTTAATTGCCTGTCATGTTCCATTTTCTCATGATGCTGAATAAATGCATATCACCACTCCTTTATATTGTCAGAACTGATTAAAATTTCAAACTTCATTTCATAGGAATGTGACATGTGAGTTCAAAGCATTGCATTTGGAAACATTGTGAGCTCATTCAAAAAAATAGCAATTAATTGAACTTTTCAAATGCACACACCCCACAGCTTCACTGCACGCGTTATTATAATAATTTGAAACTTTGTCATATATACATGTGAATTGGTTTAATGTTGTTTCTCTACAACCAACGGTCCTCTACAACTTTCCAATTGACAACAACCATCTAATTATCTTTTATGGTTTCTGATTAACAATTTCAAAAACCTTGTAATTAAGCTGAGGTAATGATCACATGCCCATTCGATTCACAGCATTACATTGAAGGTGAACTGACAAGGTTTTGCAACATACCCTGAAAAATCTAGCATTTGATTGCCACTAATTTAGGAACATTGTCCCCAAATTTGATGCCATTTCAAGCATTATTGCCAGAGATATGAATTATTTAGTTTCATATCCGAGTAGTATATTGTGAGAGATGTACACTGGAGCGCCATTGATAACCTCTGCCATTGGCTGCAGTTGCAGAGGTGCTTGGCACTGTGACGCCAGCGCGGTGACACCATCCTTCCATGACACCATGACGTCACCCTCTTTTACTTCTCGTATAACTTTTGTTTAACAATTTTTACAAAAGTTTTGTTTGCGCCAATCGTTTTATTGGCATCAATTCTATAGAATTAAACACTTTCCAGGGTATGTTTCAAAACCATGTCAGTTCACCTTTAATACCGTAACATCATGTTGATCAGATTTTTAACTAACTGCAATTTTAACAATATGAAGAAATCATGTTACACGGTACATCCTGTCCAACTTATTAGTCAGCGGTCAACTATGTCGGGTGTTCAACATGTAAGGGTGGTCAACTTGACAGGTTTCACTGTATATATAATAAAAGTGTGTGCGATTATGTTGTTAAACATATTCGTGAGGCTTTTTTGACTCGGATCAAGTGCATGATTAGAGCGGATTCTTGAGCTAATTTGTTCGTGTTGTAACTTCAAAGTGATATGCAACTGAAGGGGGTGTTTTTGTATATATATATATATATAGGCAATATGGCGATGAGTTTTCTCTGTCACAGCAGGGGATTCTTGTTGAAGGCAATGAAGTGCTAAGGTTTCAGATTGCCACCTAAGTCACGTAGAAAATTCTCACACTTTTTGCACGCTAATTGAACGTTTTGCTCCCCCACGTGCCTTATTAGCTAAAATCCAGCCATTCAAGTATGAGAAGGTCAATGCACAACAATACAGTTTGTCTTTTTATATGTATATAAACAAGTTAAGGTACACATCAAATTGAACCACATGTAATTATACATTTTTCAAAAAATGCGAATAAAAAGAAATTACCATTTAATTGGCAGCAATAAAGGGGTTGCATTATAATATATGAGATATACATGCAGTGTTATTAATGGTAAATCCATAAGCAATTGCAGATGGGGTCTATCGATTGGTGAACTTTGTAATGACATTCAAATAGCAACTATCTGTCAATCCCAACCCTTGCTCATTAGTGTTCAGTAGCAGAGTGTATGAATAAATGTAAAGATATGCAAATTGGAATGGACAATTAATTTTTATTACACGTGTTTATATATTAGTTCCTCTTAGTTATACAGGTGCATGTAAAATAATGAAAAAGGAAAATGAAAAACACATAAAACAACTAACTTCCTCTCATAATACTGCTTTTTCCTTTTTGTGAAACAGGCGAAAAATTTGTTGTATTATAGAGAACAATGAACGGGAGAAAAAGCGATAAAACCTCCTTGTTTGTGTATACACACATGCATAAGCTATAAAATGCAGTTAAGTGGAAGAGAAAAACACAACAAATTAAAGCCCTAAGCTGAAATATATGAAATTGCATGCATGCAACATCCGTTTATGTTAATTACTTGAAAATTTTTAAAGTGGTACCATTTACAAATTTATTAATCTACATATACAGGCTAAAATATATTTTCATGAAAAACATGGGGAATGCTGAATTAATGTCACATAATTGTATACCACCATCCTCGTATTCAATACAAAATTGTGGTATTTTTTTTTTCAATGTAGGGCAACAGCTCTTACAGTTATTTATTTTTAATAGGTATTTTTTCCTGATCAAACTTGGCAATAATCGATTGACGTGTCAGCTATTCAAACAACTGCCATCCAGCAGCATTGAAAGTCATATTGACTTTTACTTTCACACAATAAATGTACTGTAAGTGCAAGCCTATATAAAGAATGTACACAATTAGCCAGACAGAAGATATAAAAAATATACCGTAATTCACTTGTCAAATATTGCCTATAAGTTGTGTTCATATTTTCAGAATATAAGATATAAAGTTATTGCCCTTTGGTCCTTTTTTTAGATGGGAATTAAATTAGTTTTGAATAACCTTCAGAGTTAAGTTTAAAATTTTAAAATTATTTCATTATTATAGTATTATCTAAATTTAATTGTGTATTAATCAGCTGATTCCTAGATCAATACAAACTCTGAATGTATAGGGTGTGTACCTTAGAATAATAGTATATTTATTTGTTTTGTATAAAGCCTGCAGTTTGAAGTGTTTTCACACAAAAGTGCATTTTCCAATAATGTGACTGGATCAAGTTACCCCTGTATAGGGTCACTTTAGCATGAAAAGGGATTCTTTCTTGTGCATTCTTTCATTCACAAGAGTCCTTGCCTATTGTTGAAGGATAATAGGGATAAATCAGGCTAACGCCTTTTCAGGACAGTATATAATTTCAACAATGAAAATGTGATACGAATGCTTTATATAGAGAGAAGTAAACAATTTTTACCACAAGCAAGTAATATATTCTGCCAAGAGATTTGTTATTTGCTGAAAGAGGATTAAAGCCTTCCATCTTCAAAAGGTCATGGAGAAAAATGACGCAACAGACGCTTTTTGGCATAAAAGTTGAGAAAAGGCACTGAAAGCTTTCGCATGCATTGAAATAGCGAGAGAAGGGTCTGGCATTGTAGATTCACCACAAAAGGTCAAGTGATTTTTGAAAAAGACTTTTCTCTAAGCTGACACGTGATACGTTACAAGCTTTCAAGACCAACATTCAGCCGATTTTCGTAGCAATTCAAATGTAGCACTTAAAGGAGAAGTGCCAGGGTAAAAATGTATGATAGCGATTGCAACGAAAATTTAATTCCAAGTTTGTAGCCATGTTTTGAATAATCCTTGAATTTTTCAAATTTTTTTGAAGCAGTAGTTTTTTTTTAATTAATTGAGGCAGTTTTCAATGCGGTAGTACCTAGCGGTAGGACGTACGTAATTAATGCATCACCAAACGCAGTTATGGTGTGACAAATTTGAGGTAGGTATAATTATAATTAATTTCATTGATATTGTTTCCGGAAAGTATTGACACAAAGAAAATATATTATGCCTACACATTTTATACGTACCGTAAATTTCCAAATATAATCGCGCGCGGGCTGGTATTCAAATTTGGGATTTTCAGACCAGGCTTCTAATAGAGGCAGGCTTTTATTTCTTCGTACTAAACGGTGTTCGAGCGGTCCCGAAAACAATTTGGTGGCTCGTATTCAGGAACCGGCTTTTATCAATTGTCACACCAAAATGACAGGTTTCAACCTTGGTTACAACTGGAGATCGGATTGCGCAGTATTTGGAAATTTACGGTATATCACACTGCCTTGATCACAGTAAATTTTTGTACGATTCCCAATTGTATTAGGCTAGTGTAAATTAGACACAATAATTATTAATTTGGGGAATCCTTTTATGGCCGTCATAACCTAATTCACAAATCAGTCTGCTGTTTTCGTGCTGCTAAATTTACAGAACTAGCATATATATTGCATGTAAATTAAGAACGGTACATCCGTTTACAACAAGTTTCATAAGGCTGTCATTTGTTCAAATCCGATCGTGTTTTTACAATATAATAAATACGGTATATAAGTTTAACGTGCGGTTTACATTCGCACCGTATTCAAAACTGTTGAAGACGGCTGTTCACGATTACAATTAATCCGTAGATAAAATCTAATACACTCACCGATGGAATCATTAATTTCCTGAATGCAGAACCAAATTTACAAATAAAAATAAATCCGGAAAATATAGGCACAAGTGTATATATCGTATATATTCTATACATGGGAATAAATAATGGTTTGCTCGTATATATGCAGATCATATTAATGTATTATAAGGTTTTATTTCGTTTTTCGTTGTGGCTATTTATTGAATGCTGAAAGACTAGTTGTCGTCGAGGACCGCGCGCAACGTCGGCACGCGGCGAGACGCGACTCGTCGGCTTCGTACTTTCACGCCGCGATGACCGCAGCGGTCTCAATCTCCTTCCCTGGCCAGCATCTTTATAACAACCATGAAAAGAAAACCAACAAACAGAAAGAGGACCTTAAGGAGGCCGTGACTTTCTTCGGCGAACTCCCCCGGTATCATCTGCACGAACGTGATGTGCAGGAAGATTCCCGCGGCCAGGCCCTGGAGGAGCGCGGAAACCACGTGACCGGCTATACCGTGAGTCTGTCCGACGACGGCCACCCCGATCACGATTCCAATAGGTATGGAACAGCAGAGGACCAGGGAGAACCTGAAGGCTTTGCACGCGGAAGGGCGCGTGCGAGCCACGCTCAGGCCGAGCGCGACGGCGCACACCGACTCGTGCAGGGAGATGGCGATGAACATGTGCACCAGTTTGGGCACTTGGGTCTGGAGTCCTAAAGCGATACCTTCGAAGATACCGTGGACGCTGAGTGCGAACAGCATGATGACCGATACGATGCTGCGCGGCGCGTGACGGTCGCCCATCGCACCGAGGATGTCTCCGTGCGAGTGGTGACCTCCTCCGCAGTCCTGGTGGTTCGAGGTACCGTTGCCTGCACCTGCAACGTGAAAAGGTTTATTTGTTTATATTTATCTTGACACTTATCTCGCGACATCTGTAATAAACTAAATTGGATTTTTCATTAAAATCTATGTCACGATAATGCTGCGAGATGAACCAATAACACGGTTCATGCCACCCTGGGAAATTCATATTAAATACAGCAAAACCTGTCTATGGTGGAATCTCATGGGGCCGGATAAAATGTGCACCACAGACAGTTTTTTCCAGCATAGAGAGGTTTTTAAAAACATTTAGCATGCAGTCTTTCACCACAGACAGGTTTTACTGTAATTTATGCAATTCGAATGTGTTTTAAATTACAATCATTTAGAAAAATGGTTGCAATAAAACTAGTTTAACCTACAGGTGTACATAATATGGTCTGGAAATTTTGTCTAACACACTGGTAAACCTGGAAAACTCAAATAAAATGGTATTAACCATATGTGACATTTACAGAACTTGAGTGCAATGAAGTGAAACATTTTCAAAACCTAATTCGTCATTTTTAAGAATTGTTGAATTAATTATGATTAAAAATTTCTCTGAAGTGCCAAAATAACTGTATATTAAGGGCATGTGGAACCCCTTTGGCTGCGACTCTTTCTGCCAACAGGGGGCGCTCTTTTTTCAATGTTATCCTATGGAACAGTTTTGAACAATGTTTTTTGGTTTAAAATATTTATAAAGTTATTTGAATGCCAAATTTTTTTAGCATTCCCATATGTGCCTTTTACTTCTTCATTGATTCTCTTGTAGTAAAAACCCTCTGGTTAATTTAATTCAGATTTATAGAATTTGATTTTTTAGCACTCCACGATCTATTTTCCCTAATACATGTACACAAGCCAAATATTGTCAGATTTCGAAAATCCAAAATGGTAATCCAACATATTTGAATGCAAGGAGCACTTATGTGTAAAAATAAATTCATTAATCCCAGCCATTAAAATGTTGCATTTTTTATGCAATAAATCCGAACTAATTGACCTAATTATAGGAAGGGAGAGGGGGGGGGGACCATGGCAAGTTCATTCCAGGAACTGCCTGTACCTGGATACAATTATTGCCCTTCGTCCTCAAGACATTGCTCACACAAACTACCAACATATATTTTATTTTCAATGGACAAAATCATTTCAAAATAAAAAAAATCCTAAATTTTCCAAAAAATTGCAAACATTTCCCAAAAAAGTTCCACAATATAAAAGAATTACCAAAACTTCAACAAAAAATTCCAAATTTAAAATATTTCAAACATGCAAAATTGCCAAAATTTACAAGATGTCAAAATAAAAAATAAAATAAAATAAAATAAAATAAAATAAAATAAAAAGCCAATACATTGTACTGTCTGGAAATAAAAATATATACCAATTTTAAAATTATGCCATCCCACTGTGATGGTAAGCAAAATTGGCAGCATTGCCGTGTTTTATCCATTTTAAAACATTGAAACGCATTTCACATTAAAATTTTATGCAGAACTAGGACTTGAATCTTTCAACAAAATTTGTAAGTTGCAAATATTTAAAAATTTTCTGTAACTCTCCTAATCAAGATAGTATTAGTATTTCCTGGAAAGGTGCCATACCTGTGCATATGCTGTGCATCTATATTACCCCTAAAGTTACATGTCATTAAATAATACATTTTTTTGTTTAATACATAAACAATGAACTACATTTATAAATTTGTATGTAATAAATAAATGTTGAAAAATCTCATTACTAAATTTCTATTTAATAAATAAACAATAAAAATACTAAATAAATACTGAAAATACTAATATGAAATTCATCTTCATTTTCGGAGGTTTATTATGAGGACAAATTTCCAGGACTGAAGTAGTTTATTCCTCTTCAGTCCTTGAAACTAATATGAAAGTTCATTGAAGACATTATGAGGTGATATCACTTAAAATCGCTTTAATTCCTAGTAACCCAAAACTGGCTCGTTTTTATGGGCTTCCAAAATTGCACAAAAATGGAGTTCCTATCAGACTTATTATTTCAGGTTTGAATAAGACCTGTTATGGACTTGCACGTTATCTTAGCAAGTTGTTAACAAGTCTTGATCGCGACAATCCACATCATCTAAAAGATTCTAAAGACTTTCTTGAAAAGTTAAAAACTTGGAATGCTCGTCATTCTAAAACATTTAAGAATCTTAAGATGGGTTCGCTGGATGTGACTTCTTTATACCCTAATGTACCGTTGGCTGAAGTTTACCCCATAGTGGAGGATTTACTTGTGAAGAATGGTTATTCCAAGGTAGGGGCACAGAAGATTATCCGCATGTTACGGCTAGTCAATAGTCAAAATTATTTCACTTTTTGTGATAGAATTTTTCTTCAGACAGATGGCTTAGCCATGGGTTCACCATTGGCGCCAATTTTGGCGAATCTTTTTATGGAGAATTTCGAGAAAAAACTTTTGGCTAAATATCCACTGTTAAAGTTTTGGGTTAGATATGTGGATGACGTGTTTATCTTGCATACTTTGACAGAGAGAGGTTTTAATAAGTTTTTGAAGGATATTAACTCAATCAACCCGAAAATTCAATTTACTGTTGAATCTGAAAAGGATAAAAAATTGCCCTTTTTGGATGTTTTGGTGGAGAGTCATGAAACCGGTTTTCACTTTGATGTTTATCGGAAGCCAACTTTTTTGTCCAAGGTATATCGATGGTAAATCACTGCACCCCCTGAATCAAAAATTGGCCTTTTTATATAGTGGTATACAAAGACTTTTTGATTTTGACTTAAATGAAAATAAACAGATAAAAGAATTGATGTTCTTAAAAAAGTGTTGCATTTATAACAATTTGGATCCTGGACATGTCGATCGGATTTTTCAAAAATTAAAAGCAAAAGAAAACTTGAAAAATCTAACTACTCTCACAGGTGACAAGGTTACAAAGGAAAAGTTTATTAGTCTTCCATACAATAGACTTAATGAACACATTTCTAGAAAGTTAAAATATTATGGCATTAAAACAGGCTTTTCAACAAAACAGAATTTGCAGTCAATGTTGCCTAATTTAAAGGATTCAATAAATAAAATGGAAAAATCTGGAATCTATCACATTATGTGTGGTGATTGTGAAAAAATTTATGTGGGACAAACTAGAAGATCTTTTGAAACTCGTTTACAAGAACATTTAAGATACCCAGCTAAATCGACCTTTTGTACTCACTTGTTGCTCCAGGGTCATGATCCAAAAAATGCGGAATTGAAAGTAATTAAATTTGAAAATGATAGTAGGAGGTTGAATATTCAAGAAAGTGTAGAAATTAATTGTCTCTTTCGCAAGATGCCAGGACAGGTTTTGAATGAGCAATTGGGTCCTTGTCAAGGCTCCCTTATAAAATGGCTAGACAGAATTAGTTGATTCCCATTCTCCATCCACTGGTGGCCTAGACTGTAAGTTGTTGATTTTGTTGACTTCTCTTGGTTAAAGTGGGTTTTTCTGATTCTGATTTTATGGATTTAAAGATGGCAGTTTGTAAATTTAATTATGATGACTCGGGAACAAGTTTTTGTTCTGACGATCGACAATTTTGGAATTTCGTCAAGCTCGTTTTTTATCGGATTTAATTGTTGCAGACACCCAGCTGATGTTTCGGATCGCAGGGTATGAAAAATGTTTTAGTATTTGTATAAATATTCGTATTAGCGATTAATTGTTGGCTCGTCTGTTAGAATTGTCGTTGCATCTGAAGATAGTCGCATTGGCGACTGAAACATGTCATGCACTGTTGAAGCTTGAATAATCAAGTCTTCACAAACATTTATGAGAAGTGGAATAAAAGCGATTTTAAGTAGCCTGTAATGTGAATTGCAAACAGATTGACGGTGTCCTCAAAATTTTGAATAGGGAGGTTCTGCGCGCAGTATTCCGAGTACGGGAACAACTACGGCAACGCCTGGAACGCTGTGGTGATGTCATCTTGACACTCCATCCTTGCTTACCATGTGAAGCAACGTGAGGTCAATGTGACGTCATTGCAGCGCTCAGGCGTAGCCATTCCTGTTCCCGTACATGCAGCAGAACCTCCCTAATGTGCTGTATTAGACTGGAATTGAGCGACATTGAATGGGGCATGCAATATAACATGAGACATGATTTTAGGGACCTTCACATATGAATTCCTATTCACTTGAGACTTTAGCATAATTGTCACCCTTCCAAATATATTTTAGGGGTCCACACTGTTTGTCTCATTGCTGTAATTGAATGCTGCTCTGTAGATGAATGCGTTAGTAAACACACGTATGACGTCCCCTGGCAATGTTCGCCCTACATTTCTCTCACAATTAAGTGGACGTCGAATGCGAATGACGTCATAATTGCGTCATAGTACGTTACGTCGAACCCCACGCCTTTTGTTCAAAGTCCCTAATGTCTAATGTTTCCTGTGAACTTGTTTCAATTTTCAATTTGGGCTAGTTTATAATCGAATCAAAACTGCAATATTTACCAAACTTTCTCTCAGTGATGATAAGTACTGCCACATTAGGACACCAATATGTGAATCTTGATATTGCGCGTATGAGACTATTTGGTGTAGTATTCATTTTTACCACAATTTCAACCTCACTGCGAAGTTTTGTTGCTGTCAATGCTAATGGAATAGGAGGATCTTTATCAAGTCTTCTTAATTTGCGTTGTACTGCAAAACAGAAGGCCATATTGTGTTTTATTATATGACTATGAAGTTTAAAAATCTCAGACTAATTTTCATTAATTAATCACTTTCTAGGAATGTGTAGAATTTATACTCTATCCGGAGTTTAGAAGAGGTAAAACGCCCTGCCTCTCTTTTAAGGCCTGGTGTGTGTGTGTGGCCAATCAGATTAGAGCACCGCCCACAGTGTAAGGTTCCACTTTTGTAACACTTACGCTTGTTTCCGATTTGTTTGCTTACTTTCGTTAGCCAATCTGCATTTAGCTATGACATCACTTTCCAGTCAAGTAATTGGTCCGTTTCGTTTGCGACACTTACGCCACCTGTACTATATGTATAAATACCCATCATACAATAAACTCTATCTCTTTTGCATAACGTATGCCAATGTGTCGGTGTGATACTTTCCGCTATCGCCATTTCCCGCCAATTCGCTACGTTACAACAGTTCGTTTCAAAATGGATGCCTCCAGCTAAGGTGACAGAAACACGGCGTTATAGCAGCATTTTGTTTTGAAAACACCTCTGCATTCATCAGGTGAGATTGTTGTTGAACCCTGAATAACACTGAAACCCATGTTGGAAATAAATGGTTAGGTTTTGGCATGTTCATAATGGTAACCTGTAAAAGATCGTAATTTACGCCCCTCTGATAGGAAAACTAGACAAAATGCCATATTTAGGGCATAAGTCACGATCTTCATAGGTTAACATATTATGAACTTGCCAAAACGTCAACGTTTATTTACAGCACGGGTTTCTGTGCCATTCAGTGCTAAAACAACAATCTCACCTGATGAATGTAGAAGTGTTTTCAAAACCAAATGCTGCTAACAGAGTGTTTCTTTCACCCTCGCTGGCGGCATCCATTTTGAAACGAACTGTGGGTGGTGCCTTAATCTCATTTGCCACACACAAACCAGGCCTTGAAGCAGAGGCGGGGCGTTTTTTCTCTTCTAAACTCTTGATAGAGTGTATACTATAAATATCAACATTTTCCCTGATATCTATACTTTAAAGTTTTCCTTCATGTTAAATGAGACCTGACAGGTAAAATTTGTCCTCACCGATTTGTATGGGACTGGGCGCAAGTGCTTACCTTACTCATTCGAAGCTTGGGACCAAATTTGGGTGCTTTTTGAAGTGCCGCTTACGAGATATCAGTTAGTAAACTTTTGACAGTTCGCGAACGAAAGCACGTGTTCGTTCGCG
>JAQIWR010002105.1:0-11890 GCA_034695945.1 Glomeris hexasticha
GATGGTGCCATCGTAATCAGGGACACAATCACTACTTACTCACAGATTATCGTCGACCCTGTCAGTTCACCTTTAAACATTCCAAAGTTTGTTTTAGTTGACCTGCAGTGTTTAAAAAACAGCTTCCTTCCAATTCCTGCTATAAGAATTCTTATTTAACATAGGCAATTTTCATTGTACAAAAAAGTTTTAAGTGTTGACATAGACAGGTTTAACTGTATAGTGGCAAGAAAAGGGCAGGATCAATGGATAGTCCATCTTAAATACACTAGTATCAGCACCACAGACATTCCGCAGCTTGCAGATCGACCTTTGCAGACCTTTATAAAAGTGGGTTCCGTTTGCCAGAATGATAACCGTTTAAGAGAGAAGTGCAAACGTGGTGACGGTTATTTTCGAGCAATATCCTATCCATAGCATCGTATATAATATTGGCACGCGTTATTTGCAATAACTCGCTTGCTGGATATAATCAACGAATGGGCGGGTGTTTGATAGCTGGGCAGAAGAGGAGGTGAATATGCGGATATAAAGTGGGCTGGCGAAATTTGGACAGGGAATTTAATTACAGCATGTATGCTGCCTGGCTGTTGCCTATGTACAGTACCTTAGCTCTTAGATTCCCTCGGCAATATGTATTTTCATGTGGAATACTTTTTATGTAAAACTGGTCATAATACCTCATTAAGCCAGGCAAGGCGATCTTGCATATGCTATTGATGGTCAATCTCGATTAATTTATAGTACTATAGTCTATATTCGTCCAATGCAGTCCAATATATGGGTGCTTATTCGGTTTACTGGCGATGGTGAAAAGTGAAATTTGGGTGTGTGCCGTTAGTTTAATGACGGGCTGTTATGTTGTTGAGCTGTTAAAATGCGAAGTAACTGTATGCATCAGCTTTCACATGTAGAATGCCTTATCCATTTCGGTTATTTTGATTATAGTCATTAATATTATTTCAGGCTGCCTTAATTACCCTGTTTGCTGTATAGTAGAAGCAAATTTATGACTGATAATTATGTATATTCTCGCCGTTATTTACATACAGCAAAGTTTACATAATCACTATACCTAGTTTTTATTAGCTGAAAGTTCTAACGATGGACAATTCACTTGGTTAAATCAAGAACGAGATTATAAACATTTTGGCACATTTTGTTAATTAGATGCTGCATTAAAAAGCATAATCAAACAAATCTTGAACTCGTCATTTCCTTGCAGAAAATGTTCTTTGTTTTGTAGTATGCACGTACAATATTGGGTGGAGGCTTATAGGAAGTTACTTGTGCAGATTAAAAATACAGTATAGACATTCAAAAGTTATGAATATACAATTACCATGCATCATCCAATTAATTCAATGTAAAAAATAACTCCATTTAAATTTGGGGAAAATAATGAATTCCAGATATGATATGCTTGCACATACTTTAATGAAGTTCAATAGTTGTTATACTTTTCCTGAGATACCACTCAGTGAGTGGCTAATAATTTACCACGGTGCCTTTTAATTACTAGATGCGTAAGTTAATTATATTCACTAATCCCCCTTTCACAATGTCTTTTACAAGTTTGTGGTGCCGAATATTCAGTGTAATTTGAGTAAGAATGAAGTACGTAATTGTAAACCAGATACAATTGTGGCAAAGTTCGTTATTATATCGACCTCATGAGAAAACCAATGATGAACTACAGCGCACCAATTACTGTATGAATTAGCATGGAGTATTCTTGGAAGTAAAGCTTAGGGCTCTAGAATTATGACTTGCTTGAACTAGATGAAGCGAGTATTGAGTTTCTGCTTCTCGATCTAATAATTAATCGTTGTTAATTTCATCATGGCGCTAGTGTTGCGTTTCCGCCAAGTTGCTAGGTTACCGCGTGGTTTTGCTGCCTACATTTTTACTCTCCTTTCATGCGCAGGGAAAGATCATTTGAGATTGAAAACAGAAAATAAGGTTCGAGCAAAACTTAGCGGAAATGCGTCACTTTGCCGTAACTTAATTTAGGGTTTCCTTTTCTGCATAGTTGCTGCTCACATTGAATTGAATAAGAATCCACTTCAGAATTTGTTGTACATGGAATCCAAATCTATAAAATTTCCATCCAGTTATGGTTTTTTGGGCAGTATTAGTTTAACTTTGCACCATTGTTCCAAGAATACTAAATCTATCGTTTGAGTTAAACATGTCAGCTTAGTCATTAGTGGAATATTCAGGGATGCATGAGTTTTGTGGCTTTGGCCGCCAATATGTAATATAGATTACTGAAATTTCCAATATCTGCTCGAAGTCGTACTTCTCTTTTACTCTGAACAGCACAAGTTGACGTATGTTTTATAAGCCAGAGGCTTATTTTAAATTGATCCACAAATAATGTGAGCATTTTTATCATGCATAATACTAACTTTTTCGCAATCTCGTTCACACAAACACTTAGCTATATATACATGGTGTATAATAATAGTAGGGATCCAAACAGCACAATAATAATTGGCGATGGTGGCCAATTTGGCTATGCGCTATTGGGGGTAAATGCTACCAGTTCAGTAGCAGTAAACGCCAAAAGCTGAAAGAGGTGGGATAGGGTGGGTCCGATAAGCTACAATCCACCCTCTTCACTTTTCACTGATGTTGCCATCAATCATCAGATACGTCCCACTGCCGAACCCTTTAATTACAGGCCCAGATAGGGAATATCTTTTAGAAACTACTCGAACGAAACGGACTAGCATCCCACCAATTAAAAATTTCTAACAATATAATGTAGCCTGCCGATTCATTTATAAGTGCTTTCATACCATCATCATGAAATATTCGATAAAAATGCAAAAGCCAATGCTGATTTAGCGTAACCGAAATGAAATTTTATTAGAGTATTTTTGCATTGAAATGATCATTTCATGTCTTTTGTCTCCTGAGTCATTCGCACTGATCGATCCATAAAAATCCCTGAAATCAGACATAAAATGAGTAAATTTGCATTGATATCCTCGTATAATCTTAAAAAATCGTGACTGACTGATGTACGTATATTTTGAACAAGTTGGCAACAGACACAAATTGCGATAATGGCAATCAGCATAGAGGAAATGTTTCACCTGAATCGATAATGAAAATCATTGCTGGCGTAGTATCTCGGAAATTATTATCTTGCACGTTTTAGTTTACAATAACACAATTTGACCAAGCAAACAGCGGCATTTTCCATTACAAAGTTTACACAAAGGTAGAATATATATTGATGAGAACCTTGATGCACACATGTCATGTATGTTGCTGTTGTTCCGCACGTGCCATTGCATGCTCGTTGGTTGTAGATTATAAATTTTAAGACACGAAAATGGCTTCAGATTTTACGCTTTATTTTCGTCCCCTTCCTAACTTTTGTTGTCGATGATACGATTCCAGCTTTTCAGTTCGATAACAAAAAAAATAACCAAACTGTCTAAAACATATAATAACGTATAATGTATGTTGCTGTACGTTCATATGAAGGAAAATGTCATTATTAGTCGATATAAACACTAGGAGCATTTGTTAAAAGCGAAATTGTAGCTTTTGCGACATTTGAATGAACTGAATGAGCGATTAATCGACGACAGAATGACATTGGGAGAATAGCGTTTGTTCTGCATACAATGGGGGTTTGTGGGTCAGAGTCGAAAAATGAAATTTGGTCGATTTGCAGACGCATCCGTCATGCGACTTATCGAAAATACGTGACCCACTCAACATGCATTCACGTGGAAATTTTGATTTGGTAATTCGTGCAATTGCTACTTGCGCACATTCTTGACACATACGTGCTTTGACTTTTATTATTGGTGCTTGCTTGCACATTAAAATGAAACGAGATTTGGCGTGCATGAGGCAAACGTCTGGAAACGGAAAAGAAATGCTTTGCAGCTACAGTATATGTATATGCATGTATAAGAAGGAGAAGGAGTGAGAGTGTTCGAGAGAGAAGCGGCAAGAAGTTTTGGCGTTTGCCAAGATAAATTACCTCCTAAGAGACTGTCTTCTTCGTTGTTACAAAGCATGAAGAAGGTTGATTAAGCGGGAGAATGTAATCCTACCATTAATGCATGTCACACGAAAAGGAGCTCGATCGCATTGCAGTTATACCGATGTCACCAGGCCATGAAATTTTGTGTTCAATGTTTAATGACCTTTTCGCCATGTGCGTGTAGTTATTCACTTAATTGGATATGCAAGGCAATAGCGTGTTTGTGCACGGTAGACCGTGCGAAATATACAGACATTCTATGTAAATTTGGACGAAAACCTACACTTTTACTATTTTGTTTTAACGCTCCGAAATCTGTGTCTCAAGCCATTATAAAAGTTTATGCGCGCACGCGTGTTCGCAAGAGACTTTTCTCGTCGCTTTATTGTTTGCAGAGGGTAAAGTTATGACCACTCAGGTGTGCATTTAATGCGTGTTCGTACTGTATGAATACTCAAATGAAATGATATTGCAAACGCAACAAAATCCTGTAGACGAACGCGCCAGGTTTTGCTTGGGAAGTCTTGTTGTTGAGTGTTGTATGAGCAATAACTTTACAATTTTCTCAGGGAAGAAGAGTTGCTTCATAAATGACTGGGGAAATGGTGAGCGTGTAAAAATCAGCTAGCAGGTCAAGGTTGAGGGAGATCGAGGGCGTTGCGGAAAAGGACTGCAGGAGGGATGGGTCTCAGCAGAAAGTCAGTCAATGGGGTAAAATGCACTGCTTTTATAGACAGCTAACTAGGAGATTCAGTTTCTAAACGTTTCCAAATTTAATGGCATAACCATATAACCTAATAGCATATCACAATGGGGTTTCTCATCTAATGGTCCTAATGCTGAACAACAGCCTAGATAGAATTCTATTGAATTCCCACTATACTAAATGTAAAAATGCGTGAATGGTCAATTTATAGGATAAACAAAACAATTTTCCATATGGGTGTGATTGAGAGATGAAGCTCAGTATGGCAAAACCAAGAAACAAGATGTTGCCTGGATCATTGGTATGCCATATTTGCTTTACCCCTATCCCTTTGTGTCTTTCGGTCATAAAACAAAGGAATGAGGAACACATAAACGTCATCGTCTTGTCCAAAAGATAATCACTGGTGGTACTTTTACTCTGATGTCCGACCTCTTGTTCTCCCTTTGTGCCTCTCCGGGCCAGTCTTTTTGATAGGTGATTTTTATCAGTAATTTCGTTTTGTTCGCTGCTTCGTTTGTCGTTAAACCATTTTAGCACCTGAATCCAGATTGTGGACAGTTAGTTTTTTAAACCTCAAATGTCCAATAGACGTGCAAGTCTCAAGTACTTGTCGTTTTTTTTATTATTTAACTAGCATGGTGGACCCCTTTGGAGTCTTTAGAAGAGCATCGTAGTGTATAGCTCACTTTTTTGCACCTAGCTTATCCTAAACTGGCGCGACCCGTTTTTGATGTCCAACGGCGCACTACCACCGCCATACGCCCATAAAATTGAATTACGACTCGCTGTAAAAGCGCTGCTGAGGTGTAGAAAATCATGCAATGCTTTCCATTCCTTCTCGCAGATTTTATTGGCAAATCATTTTCTTCTTCCCTGGTGTATGAATGTGTTTATACTGTGATATGAGAACTCTCAAAAGTGAGTTTATATGTGAATAATATTTTTTATAAGTCAAGATGCACTAAACACGTGCGGCATGCTGAGACTTATTTGTCAACACTCTATCAAAGCATCAAAACCCAGACATCTAACCCAAAAAAAAAATAGCATTGGATATATTCGAAAAATCGTGTTGCATTATGGGACGGAAAAGTTCACCAACCGATAAATAAATCGTGTATACACATGTGTGTTTATTATGGATATGCTGCAATAAAGCTAACAATGGACGCTCCGATTCCAGTCATTTCTGTGGCTGACCGGAAATGGGACAGAAGCCAAATGGAGAGTCATCAACGTTTGAATGTCCACCTTGTGCTATTATCATGAGCCTGCTATGTTATTGCCTGTGGCAAGGCTTTTGGGTGTACAGTTGTATTATTGATATGCCAGAATAGCTTCTATGTACGCGATTAATTACCATATCGACCAGATGCCTTCCTTTGAAACATACATATTTAACACCTCCCTTTCTCAGTCTTGTGTATTGTGTACTAGGAGGATCTATGGGAGGATGGCGTATAGGTATACAAGTTACACCCTCGACTTTGACTTGACGTCCGTTATACTTAATTCTAAAACGTCCGAAAGTTATGCTATGCACCGATTTTTGAGGCGAAATTCAAGAAGGCAGTGTTTGTGCAATTAGCGTTTGCAGGAGTATACAAGGTCATGGGATCAAAAGCGAAAAGGGCTCTGAGAGTGAGAGACGCAGACTCGGAATTAAGCAAGACTTCCACATGCCAACAATGAGTTGCAGCCATAAATTGCTAGCATGCCGATCAATACGCCTTCTTGGCGTTTCCTATGTGTGTGTATGTGTATATGTATTACTCACACACAGATGAGAAAATTGAATTCCCCCTGAACAAAAGGGCCACAGACATCCCTCAAAAATTTACCACCCACTTGTCTGTTTGTTTATACCCGTCCACATCACAACCCTTCACCCCACCCCCACACTGCTTGCTTTTGCATACACTACTGTAGGCATATACATACATTAAACTGAGTCGTCGAGCAAATGTAATTTCAATCAAATGCTCTCCGGTAATTTATACCCAATTTCATGCATCTTTCTTGGATGCTCGGATAAAACTGGGTGTTTTCTAATTATATTGAGCAAATTACATCTCAAGAGATGGGTGTCATATTTCCGAGCGAGCCATGCTATACAAATTGAACATTCCCCCTTCCCTTCTTCCTTCTGCTACCCCACAACCCTATCCCAACCCTCACCTTCCCAGTCAGTATCTCGGTATCTGTGAATGTTACTGACCGGGTGGTTACAGAGCGAAAGGATACTAATAATAATAATAACAACAAGGGGAGGTGCGTGCATTGTGCATGCTTTATCGAGGTGAGCAATTTATAATTATTGCGCCACCCCTAAAATGTTTCCTTCCCACTCAGTGCATGCAAAAGCCAACTAGATCTATTTTTCGTGTCACGTCACGAGTTTCGTATGATGCTGACCCGATTGGAGCACATTTTTTATGCTTGCTATCGCAATAATTACTTGTCAGATCAGAGTATAACAAATGAATGCGATATGCACGATTGCGGATTTTACTTGTTCAAGCTTTTTATTGACTGCTGTCTATGGGTTTCGCTCCACAGCATATTTAATGGGCATTTGAGATTTTTCTAAGTAGTATCTCATTTTCTGTCTGTGCATGCTGGCTCGATTTCTTCGGGAAAGTTTGGCACGAAGTGAAAATAAACAATACTTTTGAAAAAGTTCCATAATCACTGGTGCCTAGTGCGTGCCTTGAGGTACTGAGATAAGAACCCTGTGCATGGTTTACTTTTGGTGAAAGCTGACCCGATCGATGAACGAGCGCACTTCCAATATTTGAATATCCTTTTTTCGGATAAGCGGCTATCTCGCTAACAAGAAGGAAATAACTTGAGAAGAGAATGCGGTTGACGTTGCTATTGTGCACAATTGATGACATGGTGTTTTATCGCAATTGTTCTTTCAATGCATTTTTTAATACGCAATTATTTTATTCTGATCCGGCATTTTTTTTAGAATCTACTTTCATATTTCATTTTGGATTGTGAATATAGGCCTATTTCGTGTCTGGATTAAGACATTTTGATGTGGATGTTTACCCAGAAAGACAAGTACGTACATCCTATATAGTGTACATGAGGAGCTTCAAAAGATTTTTGTTGTAGTCATGGTTTCTGAATATTCGTTTGTTATAGAGGAAATGAGCAAAACTGATTATATTCTACTCTTCTCATAGATCAAATTTCGTATACTAATGTAAGTACAATATTTTTTAGAGAAAAAGTATGCGGATAAAATTGCGATTCTGGTGTCAAAGCAAGTCAAAGTGATTTTTACAGCTTAATTTTACTGAGGCGTCTGACAATTCAACTTTTGTATCTTTCCAGCTACTCCACCGCATATCGAATTGTCATTTTGAGTATAAACTAACAACTTTCGTTTCCACAAGAATATTTAAAAATAAATCAGAGGCTGGCATAGAAAATAATTTTACAACATTAACTGTATTTGTAAATTTGTTAAGGCTGCCATTGGCAATGCAAAACATGCTATATATACTATTGAATAATTTACGACAATGGAAGATCTTTGCATTAAATATTTCCAGCCGCTTCTTGTTCTCATTCAAAGAGAAAGTTTGACAATGCAGACTCACACTTCGATATCTTTCAACCTACCTTTTCCTATTCCTTATTTTATCCCATCCGATATTCAAATATAAAGAATGCATGAGCGTCGAAAACTCTGCGCAGCGAGTAAACTTGCAATTGAGAATAAGATAAGAGATGAAAATGTTTCAATGATTAGGTTTTCATTTTTGAACTTGGTGCCATTGAAAGAGCAAACAATAGACCGACTAAAGAGTGTCTCATTCTCATTTAGAGAGCTCTCAGAATGCTTGAATAATAACGCAAGATCCTCTCTTATTTCATCCTCTCGCTCTTCGTCTTTCTCTTTGTTTGCATGGTCGTTGCGATGGTGCATGCATCGGGATCCTTTCCCCTCCAATGTCCCCGACGTATATATAATAATAAGACGGAATGGGTAAAAGAGAGGGCAAAAAAATAATAATAGCATTGATGCCTAGCTCACACTCGTAATTTGAACCGCACAGCGCTTGCACTCTTCAAACTGTTCCCAATGTCCTCTTGAAGCAAATCGAAGTAACATCTGAGACTGAAAAGAAAAGGACTACAAAACTGCATGCATGTTTCACATTGAGATGAGGCGCAGATGGTGACCCTGGTTCTCCTATACAAAGGAATACCCTCCTTTATTCAGCAGCTCTTTTTTTCCAGGAAAAATCAAATCCATGAAGTTTCGGGTTCATCTATAGATGAACATGAACTGCATGGCGAAGAGAACCTCAATCGTATTAACACCGCTGTGTTGAACGCAATGTTTGCACTCATAGGTGTGCAGCATATCAGAGTTAGAGAATAGGTTGACAGCTGGGTGACATATATGATTGACAATCTGTGCAAATCTTCAAAGGTTCTGTAAGGCTACTGCAGTTTATATGTGAAGGAAGGCCCTTTTTGGCGGTACGGTGACAAAAAACGATCGATCTTTTTGGAACAAGAATATGCATAAGGTTGAACTGGATGACAGTTGCAAGGAATAACAAAAAAAAATCCCTCCCTCTTATATCGCTACCTGATTGTCCCAACATCCCATGTTGCGCTCAGAAGCCACGGCACTGATGCGGGATTAAACTGGAGCACTGGTTTTTTGTTCCTTTTTGCGCTTATACTGCGGGTGGAAGAAAGTCCAGCAACAATGGGCAAGAGGAGAAACGCTGCCTATCATTGGAATTAAAAAGTCCTCTGTTGCCCATTGTCTACGGACTTTGCTTTCACAATGTATCAGTCGCCCACCTCACTGCCTCAGCCCAACTGGCAATCGTTTGAATGGAATAATCCGAAATTTTTTAAAGAAAATTTTCTTTGACAGCCAAACAGTGGAATGATGAATGTGTTTTCTGAAAATTGATTGGGAAAAAGCGAAACGGGGGTCGCTTTTAGGGGAGGGGGTTTTTGGGGAGTCGAGGTCCTACTGGAGGGGTGTTGCTCCTCTTCGCCACATACCCACCTCCCCCCTGTATATTCGGGTCTTCTTTCAGGTCGCTTGCAGGGATGTGGGTGGGACTCGACGGAGACATAAATCATAGGAGCCTTATAACCGTCAACCGGTCTGCCAAGTCATTCTTCATAAGGCGAAGCATATGAACACATGTTTAAACCCCGAGATGAAATATTTGGAAGCATTAATAGTTCATTACTCACGAGCGACACCGAGCCAACAGGCCCTTGTTCCTGTAGTGTCCCAGCTTCCCAGGATAGTGGTAGTTGCGTACGGAATGAATATAGTAGCTATATAGCTAACCAAATGTCAGAGCGAACCATGTTTCCCAATTTCTTCGCATCTTTTATTAATTTGCATTGGAATCCTATCATATGTCTTGCATTGTTTAGTATACCGGGTATCCATGAGGATCTTGAGAGATTTTGTCCAGGTTCTGCATATTGCTGACCGTGAATTCTTGTGTTTCTATGTAGGAAATCGGCAAATCATTGACCAAATCATACGCAAATTGTGCTAGGGCATGCAATATTTTCAATTGTTTTTTTAAATGTAATTAAATTCCAGGCTGGAAACCATATGTTAGTGAAGTTTCATATTACATTATAATTTTAAGTTATCCTTTTGCCACTGGAAAAAAATGTTTAATGAAATGTTTTTGTTAGACAATATTCTGTATTAACAGTTGGCTATTTTATTATAACAGATATATTTTATTATAAAATACAATGAGAGCCTAGAATAATTACACTTTGACTGATCGGATCAATGCTACTATTCGCTAACGTACTGGACTATAGGGGGCGCTGCGTTACCGCCGTATTTCTCCCATGTATTTCGACGTTCGATTTCGCTTTAACTCGTGATTTGTGGAAATTTACATCGATCCCCGCTGAAAATCGTAAGCGAAATCGAATTCGCCATGTATATTTCACCTAAAAAACGTGTAATCATTATTTTAATGTGTCATAAATGCTTCGTAATAAGACGCGAAAACGCAGATCGTAACATGGGCGGTATAGGCGCCTGAACCCTTTTGAGAGCGGGTTCGCGCCGTTCTCACCAGGCGTCGCCCACTTTGAGTGCGCTAGCGAATAGCCAAAACGCTCTTCAAATATTAGTTTCGCCAGTCGCCACTCATGGCGCTAGTTGAAAATGAGCACGCTACCTATAGGCCCTACCCTGTTTCACTGTACAGAGCTGAAGTGCCACCGCCCCTTGATACCATACGATAACATATGGTGAAATTCGCCTAACCAATCAGAATGCAGGATCCACTGCAGCTCTGTTGTGGAACCGGGTTTATATAAGCTAAAAACCACTTGGTTGCTGCATGATAACTCACTGTGGTTTCTCATCCATCTTACCAGTGTTGACTTGGACAGTAACACATGTAAACTATATTACCCTATATGTACTGTCGTTTGTCTTGTTTCCGAAAATACTCAGCGCCAGTGGTTTTTCGAGAACATACTTTATTTCAATGTTCGGCTGTGGTGGTGTGTGATGCCCATATTTTTGTCGAACTAGGCTTATTGGAGGAGGTGTGGTTACAGTAAGAGACCAATTGAATGCAGCATGTGCTCAGTCAAGTGAGAATAATCATAGCATTGGACCCAATAACACGAAGGCAAAAAATAGTGTGCCTATACGTACAGTATACAGGGTGTAAAAAAAGGCCTGTTCCTGGAAATAACGTTGGCCGTAATGATTCTAGGTGAATCATGAGTATGAGCAAAGTTAGACTACACACCAGGAGGCATCCAATTGTGACGTCACATGTGACTTTGATGACCCCTATCAAGGTCATTCAAAACCTAACTTCGTTAGCTTTGCTGATAGGGGGGTAGTTCGAATTTTGGAAATGTTGCCAACCATATTCTGAACATTTTGGCGAAAACAGATTTGAATTCGGCCAACAAACAGAAAAGATATGGCCGTTTGGTTTTTGCTGCTACCCCTTAGCATATTTCCTGCAGCACCCACCTATCGAAGCCATGCAGAGAAGAGGATGTCCCCGGGAGAGGATATAACTAAACATTGTGTGCCTTTATTTGGCATTTATTAAGATACAGTATTTGACCACCGAATTTCTGGAACAACATTTTCGTAATGAAAACATTGCATG
>JAQIWR010002106.1:0-11889 GCA_034695945.1 Glomeris hexasticha
TGAGATCGTTTTTATTCTAATTGCCACCGTTTTATTTATATAAATTAAGGCCCAGACTTTTAGGACACCCTGTATATATCCTACTCACAGCAACTCCTTGGTCACAGTCATAAACAACCACCTAAAGAACCAGTTCCCAGAAAAATTGTTCTTGTGCTTGCATTCGCAATTTTATGTTCAATTGACCCCACCCCTCCCCAGATAATTTGCACCTTGCAATGCATTCGTGGGGAAAGTATTTTAAAGTGACCATTTGCACATGAGCAATACTCATAATGCATTCCATGAAAGAATATTCAGCTCTGCCATGTTGGATGCTTTAAATATCATAGTTTGTATTTCAAAGCATGCTACAAAGTAATTGATGGTGGATATCATTAAGACATGGACTTAACATTCGATCACAACTTTTATTTCCAACACTGCAAACGATATGTGACGACTGTGCAATGTACAAACAACTGAACACGTAGTAATATTTAACGCCAGAAGATAAAAGTCATTTGACATCATGCTAATCATTCATTTGGCGAAACAACCAGAGTCAATAATCCCGACCTAATGATGTCAAACAACTTTTATCTTTGAACGTAGTACTATAGAAGAATTTGATCGCTGCTAGCAGGCACATCAAAATGTTTGTCAAAGACCACGGTACATCTTGGCAACATCGACAAACCAAAGTTACCGGCCATGTCAAACAAAATATTATGAAAAGGAGGAAAACATAATAGAAAATGTATTGGAAGATCATGACACAACTTAAAAACACTGCAAGGAAGATTATGAATAGTATATTATTTGGCAAGTGTTGCGTAGAGACAATGCGCAACATTATGTATGTGCCCCCGCCAGTGCCACTGGAAAACTATTTACACGCACCATGAGCATTACAGGAAATGTAGCAACACAACAAATTGGACCTGTGTCTGTAGTTAGGACCTATACTCTTCTAAAGCCAACAGTCATCTCTGGCCTGTAACATATAGATAAACCCACGGGATGCTAGCGATGGGGTGCGGTCGGTACGGAAACGGATGAGCCCATACTGATACGATATCCCAACCCAGAGGGGCCTTCAGGGGGATGAGATAACTCCATTAGAATCCTGGACTTTTCATCAGACCAAGGCAAACTTGTCGAATCGAGAGGCGATTGCGCGTTGGCGTGCATGTGTACTTCGCGGGTTCGCCGCGAGGCATGCTCGTGGCCTTCGTTGGCGAATCCCTCGTTCAGGCTCACATTCAAGATAGGAGGTTCAGACACCATTGAGGCTAAAAAGCTTTCCTGGATCGGGACCGAAGAGGTCCTCGGGGACCTTCTTCTGCGGTGGTGCACTTCGCGCCGGGCAGCTTGAGCATTGGAGGAAGATTGTTCTGGGTAAGTGGATCTTCTGGCGTTGATGTGGCTGTAGACACTCATGACTCCGCATTTTTGTGTCCATCGCCAGAGAGTCATGGCAGGGATATTGAACCTCTGCGATGCCGTTTTGATCCCCGATCCGCTTTTTACGGCTTCGATCGCCAGAAGCATATCCGATTCCTTCCACCTCCTCAACCTTCTCGTGTCTACATCTATATAGAGAGGCCAAAGAAAAAGGTAGACCACGCTGCAGTATATCATCATCATCATCATGAGCACCAACTTTGAACAGCAGGCGCTTTCATTTCATTACGAAAACCAACCAATGAAAAATGCATACTAACAAAACGTGCATGTCAATGGAAAACCCATGCAGACCAAAACATAAACTATAATTCACCCAAGTATCCCCAAATCATCCAAACTCATCCCTTTCGCATTGTCGCATAAACGGGGAAGTTACTTTAGCTCTATAGTACCATAAGTCGCCACCAAATGGTACGAGGGTGCCACATTGCTATCAGGGCAGAAATGTATGGCTTCGTTATTTTCAGTAGGTTAGATGGCTAGGCTTTCAAACGCAAACACTCCTGATCATCCAACTATAACATACAGGCACAGTTGCAGTTCGATAATTTAAAATATTGATTTTACAATATTACCAGATTTAATGTAACACTTGCAAATGAAAATTTTTTAAGGTGTAAAAATTATAAATCACCGAATCAAAACCTTGGAATCGAATGATCTTTTTTGAATGATCAAAAGTGTATTCATTTAATTTAATACTGAAATTTCTTATCAAAAGTGAACAGCTCTGAGATCCGACACAGCGCTGCCCTGATGTAACAATGTGTTTTAGGGTTGCCGCTAGAGAATTTCGCTTTCCCCATGTTCTGAATAATTCTACCTAAATTCTAAGCTCTAATCCAGAGGCAACTGTGGGAGCAAAATGACCAAATTTCCAATGATGCTTTAATATGAAACATAACTGCCTAACCAACAAACTACACCACTATTCGAAATCAGCCCTGAACCCTTAACCAACACGTATAAACAGAAGTCACACCATATTGTACACGTAAAAGTACACACCATGGACATGCCATGTGATTCTGGAAGCCAAGTGTCTCTCTCTGTCTCTCTTTAGCAGCCTCTTTCAATTTCGCTATACAGCATCTCGCAAAGTGTTGCGGTAGTCTCCCAATTTGGGGATTTGTCGAAACGAGCTGATGACACCTTCGCGCTTTCCTATAGTCCACAGCGTTTTCGGGGGAACTTGGTACACCTTGGATGCTTTTTGATAAGATAGACGTCCACTTCGAACATCGTCCAACGCCATTTGAACATCGTCCTTTGTGTACTTATAAGAACTGGACGGCATATCTGCGCGGCAAAAGCACATAGGCCATCATCACCACAGCAACTTCCAAACCACCTACGGTCCTCTCATTTCAAACTCTCTAACAACTGTGATGTCCGAGCCCAATTCTACAGTTGCCATTATCAGTATCAAGTGATTTTGAACGAGTGTTAACCCATGGGTGCTCGCTCATCTACGTGTCTGCCAAACCCATTTTCAAAAATACAATTATTTTTTCAACAGGCACATTGTATGCCAAAGTTATCTAATGTTGATACAAACTGGCATCAAGATTAACTTTAAGAAAAGATACCATCATCCCGATCTTTGGTTCATTCGGGAAGATGAAAATACGCATTGTTATAGACAGCGATAAGAGAAAAGTGATTTCTTCTGTACGAATGCACCGTTAAATTGTACAGACATAACAACAGTGTTACTAGATGATAAAAGGAAATAATTACAGTAGAAACATGGCGTCATTACTTTATGACGACTTTAGAATGGATAACTGTGCCTGGCAGACACGCAATAGCGCTTGCGAAGTGTCGTGTCGCAAAGTACTCACGGGTTAAGATAAAATGTCTTTGAATTCGATCGACAGTTAGGACCTTAGCCAGGATACTGACCTCGGGCCTTCGGACGTCCCCTGCCCCTGGCTCGTCCCCTTCCCGAGAGCCCACGACCCCGAGTGCCACCACGGCTGCGGACAATCCTGGACGCAAGCACGTACCCCCGGCCATCTGTCAAAATTCAGCACAGGGATGCCAGCATTAGCCAGAATCACATTGCCCACTAAACAAATCGGCGACGGACAGAAAGAGTGTAGAGAAGACATTTGAAAATAGTAGCACAGGATGTTTTTTTTTAAAGGAGGAAGGTTTACGAGAAGGGCCGGGATGGTCCCCAAGCGTGCAGAAAAACCAATGTCCCTTAAGATTTTACTACGATTCCCTCACTCCTAACAATGCACTGCTGCGGATGAAAGGCCTCATCGGATCGATGGACGTCAGTTGGGTGCTCAGGTGATGGTCGGTCCTTCGTGGTGCAGTTTCCTCTTGCTGGGATTGCCGGATCTGATTCCCCTTCGTTTGCAATACGTGTACAATGAGGTTCGCGGTACGTCGTACACCTTGGCAGCCATGTAGTACGAAAGACGACCACTTTGCACGTCTTTCGACGCCATTTCAAGATCTTCAGCTGGGTAAGTGTGGTAAGCGACAATAGGTCCACTGGCACCATCCGATCCAGGTCTGGTTCGCAGCCACAGTGTCGTTGCCCGCGATGAATCTGTGGGAATGGACGCCAACAGCATCGTATTTATGTCTGCAACTAGCTGCGCAGTGCATACCGTGTAACATCACATCAAAGATATGGAGTAGTAACGTAGTAGAGGCATATGGTAGCTGTAGTGTGTATGCGTGTTATGTCGCTCACCGCCAATACTGATCAAAGAAAGCCAGCACTTCCTTATGTACAATGGTCGATTTTATTCGCCAGACAACAATACTTACATATTACACTGGGAAACATAGCGTTGTGCAGAACCTTACAAACTACGTATAGTTCTGTATTAAAATACGTATGGCGCGTGGATGGTAATGGCTGCCATTGGAAAAATATTTGCTAGTAAGCTCGCTCGTCACTCCCTTAGCTTAATGGTCTGGAAATCAATGAAATTTGTACTAATATATAGTTTGATCAAGCACAAGGTACTTGAAATTGGTTGGAAAGGGGTGGCAAAGCAGATTTTGTGGGTTGTATGTTGATTCCTTAATTTAGTAATTGTTTGATGTGCATTACCTCCCAATCACCAATTCTTGTACTTGATCAAAGTATACAGTTCATTACGGGGTATATTGCCATCATCCAGATAGTTTTCAATTGAGACAATGAACGGTATATAATGGAATGAAGAATCCCATGAAAGCTGAAAAGCAGCAAAACAGTTAAAGATGGCTTTTCAATTAAAAGGGATCTAAATTCATTCTTGGCAGTGGATATAATGTTTAAGGTACCTCAAATGTTTAAACGCATGTACTGGATAAAGACTTGTATATTGCTGTTAAAGTACATACAAGTGCCACATCAATGCTTTACAAACATGAAACTCAGTCTGTAGGGTGAAAACACGTTGAAATTTCTTTAAGAACATTTGCAAAATATTCAGCTGATTTTTCATAAAACAGACGGAGATTCAGATTTTGTAATGATGGATTTGCAGCAAATCTATTTGCTTGGAACCTAATAGCAAGTATATACGTGAAAGACCATCCTCAAAGCATGCTCAATACATTATTCATATGAATTAGCAGCACCTCTGCAAAATAATTACTGTTCCCCATTTCACAATGACCCAGCAGGAACAGCAATTCACTTATTACTAATGAAACGGTTATGAAAGTATGTACTCTACCAATGAAAGTGTACGTAGGAACTGGTTTGCAGCCATAAACATCAGTTTTGGCAGAAAATACAGTAAAAACTCTCCGATTTTCCCTAAAGGATTCATCACATATTCCATTCGACCAAAAGACTGGTTCCGTTTGGTGTATTCAAACACTCCTGCTTGAATACTATACTAGAAATAAACAGCATGCAATATATGGATCACCTGTTATGAGAGTAGAAAATACTGTACTACTTAGTAATTGGTGCAAAAAATTAAATGTTTACTGCAAAATAACAGCAAATGTTTTATACAAGTGGTCACATGCATTTGAATACCAACTAAGCAGATTCTTCATGAATTTGTATACTGTAACTACTAGGAACATATATATTGTACAATCAGTGTTACCATTGGTCTTTAAACATTATATCTACCAGGAACATTTGTCCAATGATATAAACATAAAAGACTAGTATGGCAATAATAACGTATAAATGAATACCGTTGTACTGTACGAAAGAAACAAAAACCGAAAAAAAATCAATTTGGCTAATTATTTTACTTTTAGTTCAGAAAAAGAAATAAACTGTAATTATAAATGACGTAATAAAGTGGTTTGAATGTACATAATTAAAGTGCTAGCACCAATTCCAGATCTCGCAAAGTGGCTTTTTGCAAGACGTCTCCGTGTTTCTATTTGCACAAATTATGTACCAGTATTTATGTATTATTCTTAATAATGTACTTATTTATCAGCCAATTAATCTTCAGAAACAGAGAAAAACTACCAGATTTTTGTCACAACGGAGGTCTGAGGCTCTTGCGGCACAAATCATCACCACTCGGCACTTTACCGTCAACCTTACTACATATGCATAAAATGTAGATTTGGTACTGATACAACTGTATCTTAATTCAGTTAACTTATAGAATTGGTGTTCAACGAGATAACAATTACTCCATCTACATATCAAAGAATGGAAAATGAGTGAAGTAGTTCGTTACTGAAAGCTAATTCTAAGAGAATGTATAGGAACAGTAGAAAATGTTGCAAATTAAACATGAAATTCAAAACTTGAAATCAAAGAAATGATACTGTTCTCTTCAATTAACAAACTCATGGTAACTTTAGAAATCTTTGTTACTAGCCATTGCACAAATAATATGCATGTATAAACAGATTGAAAAATAAGCATCCCTGGAGAAAAAGTTGTGAACAACTGTGCACAATTTCAAAAAAACTCGCAAAAGAATCACAATTTTTGCACAAAATATTGGGCTTGTGCACGTTTTGTGCACAATTGTTTCGAATTGTGCACAAAAAGGGTTCAAGTTTTCTGCGACTTTGTGCACATTTCACACAAAATTTTTTGCACAACTGTACACAATTTTTTCTCCTGGGATGCCTAAACAGAATGAAATACCGAAAACTCAACAAATCAAACAACTTTTGTCTACTGATTAAAGACTGTTTAAACAGAAGAGGTATTTGAAATTGCCTCAACTGGGCTGTTCAAATTATATCCATCCGATCACGATGATGATCACATTAAGTTACATGAATTGAACGTTTGCAAACTCACATAAAATTCGGCATCACGGTATATTGAGTGGCAGGAAGTGAACGCACATTTTGGCCCGAGTCAACGCTGTGACATACCACCGTTGCACCAAAGAGAAGGAGGAGGTCGGTCAGCAAGTAGGATGGTAGGATGCAACGATAGATGGAAAGACGGATGAAGTTCATGTGTCAGGTGATGATTGCGGGTCGTTGTCCGTTCTGTAGGGTCGAGGTGCCCGTGCGTTGGTGGAAATGCCCCTGCGCTTGGCCGCATCCCAGAGGGTGGTCGGTGGCACTCCGAACGCCTTGGCAGCCCTGTGCAGCGCCATGCTTCCCGATTGGATCGCATCCAGGGCTCGTAGCAAATCGCCATAAGAATAGGACATCCTGTACACTTTCGACCGGTTGCCGCTACCTTGGAAGTGAGGAGCTTGAGCTTGTCTCCTAAACTCGTAGTAGTAATCTGTCAAAAAGGGACACAAGTGGAGGTTGTTCGTTCGTTCCTTGTCACTGCTTCCGTTTTTTTTTTTACAGTTGGTAATATTTTATCGATATCCACTACAATAATAGTTATATCCAAAGTCAAATATGGGATCGTGCCGAGGACGATGCAATTCTTCGTACTCTTTGGGATGTTTGGATTTTAAGTGATGCAGCATAGAAGAAGTTGAACTGTTCTTGCCGAAAGCACTAGGGACAGATTGATGGCAAATATGGCATAATGACATTTGGCGATCCATCTGGTCCTCTTCGAAATACATCCACACTTTACTCCTTTTGCGAGATGCCCAGGCTTGGCTTTTCAATGCTACAACCAGTATACAATCACAACAATTTATTTTCCCGCTGGGATTAACCTATCTATCTATCTAGACTGAAAATTCGCCATACAATCTGAAAGGGAGTTTCCAACCCCTCCAAAAAGCAATCAACAAATTGTTTGTTTATTCGAGCAATTGAACTTGCAGGCCCAAAATGGACAAATGAAAACAGCATTGAACGTTTAGATCTAGGAATAATTTAAAGTTATATTCGCAATTTAAGGCATTCCACTTGATATTGGTACTACCTGGAAGCATGTCTAGACAAGTCTAAGACAAGTTTCAAGGTAGTATATAAGCAAGCAGTTCCATTTGTTTTAATAATTTCAATATTTCCAGATTAACAATGAGCACTGCAGTGGCCCTTTATAGTATACATAGATAACATAATTAATTTATGATATTTGAAAATCTGCCAACAACCAAAACAAAACCCCATAGACATTGCAATATGTACTAAATTGACCCTATTTCAAATGTAATACCCCAAAGTCATAAAGGGAAGGAGGTGATTTCAAATTAATGGAATCAAAGATGGCGAATGAAAATGACTCAACAAGCCCTACCTACTTCTGAAAAAGCCTCAGCCCCATTTCAAACAACAACCTATCCGATAACACCTCCTACTTCACAGTCTCATGGTACCTAATGTTCCTTCCAAACATGATTTGCAGAAAGTTCTCAAGGTAAGAACTGCCAACGAAATCTTATCCATTTAAATTCTAGGAGTTTTCGTTAAATCCATGTAACACGCGCAGAAGCAATCCACAGAATATTTTCCCGCATTTGTGCAATGACCACTTCAAAACATAGAACAAAAACAGACCATTTCCTTATACACCACCCTTGTTATTTCAAATAATTTAAATTATAAAATGATACAGATTTTGGTCTAGTTGGAAATGAATGAAACCAATCATACGACAAAACAGAAAATTATTTCTAAACTTGCTCAGAAATTTAAACAGATCTGAGATTAAATATCGTTAATATGGTTATTGGTCATCCCTATGCCGATGTTGAAGTACCATCATCGATGAAATTTACCAGCGTTACTCCTGCACCGTCTCTTGATATTATTTTCTGAAAACGTTGTCCCAATAATTTTGAGGACGTCATTCGTTAGGCGATTTCAGGATCTGTCCTTAAAACGAGTTGGCTTGAAGTTTTTATAAGTCCTTGTCGCTTTGCAGCATCGCGCAGTGTTGTCCTAGGAATTCGGAAGGTCTTTGCGGCACTGTGCAGCGTCATTGCTTGTGTTCGGATAGCTTGCAGGGCTCGTTGCAGATCTCCATAAGAATAGGACATCTTGTACATTTTCGATCGTTTTCTGCTACCTTGCTGCAACAATCCTTGCTGCAACGCAGGATGCCTGAACGCGTAGTGATCTGTCAAAAAGGGACACAAGTCGAGGTTCGTTCTTGCATGCCTTCTCACCTCTTTTTTTTCAAATTCTGTCTACATTTGTGACCACCCAGCTTATTAACATTCTGCACTCGGCATCAGATTGTGCTATGTAATTGTGCAAATCTTCATACCTTGCGTCAGTTCCACCACGCATAGCTGTGTCGCATGTTAGTCGCGTGTAAGATCAATCAGCAATGATTTTTCAGTGTGCTACATATGTTTCTAGTAAATCAACCAAATGGGTTAACACATGTATTCTACACATTCCTTGTCCTAACCTGCTGCCCACACACAATTAATTCCTACCCCTGTGGCCATTACGTCACGCGCCCCATGTGTACCATCAGCCAATCAGCTCCGCGATTGCAGGAAGGCCAGGTGGGACCAAGTAACCAAAGGATATCATTATAAATCGTTCTATACCAAACCAATACTAACATAAATGATGTCATATACAGTAGCAAAATACCCGCTAAACTTTTATATCGCTTAATACATCCATTTTCATTAAATTCAAGGAAAATTCAGTTAAAACCAATGACAGTTAAATCAAATTGTGAAATATTAAAAGCAGATACGTAGGTACGTAATTGAAAAATGATAAAAAAGGCTTGAGGCAAATGAAAATGGTGAAATTATGGAACGAATTTACTGATTACATGGCCGCCATTACGCCAGTTACCCCTGTGTATATTGGACTGCCTAACTGAATCAGAACGGTATTGCAATGATCCAACAACAGTTTATTTACCATAAATGATCGATTAGAGCCCGGGTTTGAATAGAGCCCGGTATTCGATTATAGCCCTGGGAGGATCCCCGAAATTTGAAATACAGCCCTGTCTCGATTTGAGCCCTGGTTTTAACGCAGGAGCACCGTAAAACGCCCATCGCGCCTTAACTAAGCGTTTAATCGACTAACTACCGTGAACCTAAAAGATTCAGGACATCGAGATACATATTGACAGCAACTTTTTCGAACGTTCCGACACTTCCGGGAACTTCCACATCCGGATTTGCCGTAAGTCTTAGCAGTTACGACAAAACCGGATATGAAAATTACGGGAAGTGTCGGAACGTTCGAAAAAGTTGCTGTAAATATGTATTTCGATGTCCTGAATCTTTTAGGTTTACGGTAGTTAGTCGATTAAACGCTTAGTTAAGGTTGGTTAAGGCGTGATGGGCGTTTTACGGTGCTCCAGCCGATAAATTACGTGCTGCACACTTAGGCACCTAGACCGAAACATATGTATGTATGATTCTTCAGGAAACTTTTGGCCATATTTGAATGTTATCTATTAATCGAAATGGGACAGTGATGTTCTCAAAATGGGACACTTACTTTTTAAAGAAATTGTGTATAAAGGGGGATCAATTGATACTTTTGCATCTGTTGATTGAGAGCACGTAATGATAATTTTCAAATTTGAAATAAACATTTTCCAACTCGTAAATGTGCAAAAATTGTTATAATTAATTTTTGCTCGGTTACAGAAAACTTTTACAAAAAATATTATACTATCAATAAAAATATATTGAAAAGTTGACCTTACCTAGTTTTTCATCAGCTATTAAAAGAGTAGGAACTCGTGGTAACCGCTCCGCAATTTCGTCAAATATGTTTAAAACAGCTTTTTCCCTTATTACGTGGTTGCTTTCATTTGTAGAACCTTGTTGCACACAGTTGTAATCATCACTCGAGTAATTAAGCATTTTATCTTGCAACAAAGGTTTCAGAAATACAATGGAGTTGCATGAAATTCGCAGTTTGACCGAATTAATTGCATCATTCGGACTTGCCATTATTTCGCTCACTGAAATATTTTCATTCATGTAAATGCAACATTATTCCATTAAAATATTGAACTATATTTCATATAATCACCAAAGTGTTGAATATGCAAAGGATTATCACAGGGAATTATCTGAGTAGTTTTGTAATTGGTGTCATTATTTTCTGTTGGAATTCCAGCGCAGTTTTCAATCACAAACACTTTAAATTTGAAAGCAATTATAAATTGATACGCTGAATAAATTAATAAGGTTAATTAATATGTATGCTGATTGTTCTCACCAGATTTTAGCCCTGTGATTAACGAAATAAGCATTGCAATGATGCATAGTATTTTAAGAGGATGCGAAATCATTTTGCGGTCAGCCGAGTGCAACTTTCCAACATAGAATAGTCAGCAAAATTGAATGTGTTTCTGTTTGGCTCGATAGCCGAGCCACTATAGTATGTTTGCATTGAGAAAATTGTTGTTTTACTGGTAACCAAAAGTACTGTAATTGGACAAAACGCCTACCTTAAATATTTAATGGACTCTAAAGGTATAATAATCTTAATGGCATGAAATGCGATACACAAACTTTCAAGCTATTTTCCCACTGTGCACTCTTGGTAGATTATAAGTTGGAAAATGCATTGTACAAACTGAACAGTTTGTAAAAGTTACTTATCGATTACCCCCAGATCAATATGAGTTACATAATTTGTAACATTACATTAAATTGCCACTCGTGTATCGATGTGTGAATAATATTTATACTGCATGTATTCACTAGGACCTATAATAACTAATAACATGTCATGTTTAGAAAAATTCTGGCACAATATAAAAAGTTTTAACGTTGTTATGCAATGGTAATATTATTTAGTAACCATTTATTTATCCCCAACTACAAGCGTTATATCCGATGACCTTCATTATGGCCTTCAGAGATATTACATTTTATTATCTATATCTATAAATGAGAGTGTCTGTCTGTCTGTCTGTGTGTCTGCCACGATGCATTCCCACAATTTTTATGCTAACGACTTGAAACCTTCGCAGGGGGATACGGAATTTCGTAACCCAGGTCACTGGGGGTCACATGACCCCCGTCACCGCCCCCTTCTACGCGTAAAAACCCCCAAAACCTCTCCGTCGTGTCACCAACAGTTGGTTTCCCTGCCCGGCACCACCTCTTTGCCAAACTGACT